>CAIGQW010000415.1:2299599-2317112 GCA_903798125.1 Danio choprae | reverse complement strand
GAGTATTTTTTTATCTTTATTTACAGTAGTGCTTTAGTCTGGTTATTTTACATGATGTCCAAAATTTGAAGCAGGGCATTAGCATTTTAATTTATCTTTTACCTTAAAATATATATTTTTAATTTTAATAATGGAGGACATATATATATATATATATATATATATATATATATATATATCAAACCAAATACAAATTGCAATTAGTTTTTTATGCCACAGCTATGCATTAATAGTAACGACAAATGTAGCCAATGCGAGTACATCTTAATTTTCAGTCAAAATATGAAATCATGTATTCATTAATGAAAATTTTTTATTTCATTTATTGACAATAAAAGGAAACATAAATATATTTCTCTTGAGGTTTTTTTTCCCTTCACTTCATCAATTGGTGAAGTTTTTTTCCTCGCCACTGTTGCCACTGGCCTGCTCGGATCGGGACTTGTGAAGCTGCGCTTCGGTGGATTTGATCTTCAGTATTTGAACTTTCAGCAGTGAAACTTAAACCACACTGAACTGAACTGAACTAAACTGAAACTCTGAAAAACTCTGAAAACTCTGAAATCTGGACTTTACTAGAACATGTTAAGCTGCTTTGACACAAGATACATTGTAAAAAGCGCTATATAAATAAACATGAATTTAATTGAATATATTATTAAAATAATTAATAAAAGTAACCATACAAATAAGTCAACAACACTTAAAACAAAGCTTTATTTAAACTTGTTCTAACAATCATGTATTAGAGACAGAACCGCATGTTCTGCTGCATCTCCACACAGCTGGGCCAGTTCTAATGATGATCAGCAGGCCTTTATCTGTGTTTACCATCATCATCATCAGCATCATCACATCCCACTACTGCAGTCAGACTGGAACGTGGTTGGGACATAAAGCTGTCTATGCCTGAGAAACTCGAGGGAGAACAGTTCTGATGGTGCAGATGGATAAAAGGGGTAGTGTTGGAAAGTCCAGGATTGTGCAGTCAGAAGCCACAGAATGCCGGGAGCACAGGAGACTAAACAGGGATGGTCAGGCACGGCAGGAGGTGGTGAAAGTCTTGGAAGAGGCACTGCAGACCAGAGATCACGTCTCCCCAGTAGCAGCCTGATGGAGGACACCAGCAGCCAGGGACTCACAGTGGGCAGGGCTGGACTGGGACAGAGAGAGACAAGACACACAGGGGGAACTAAAACACAATGAATTAAATAACAAAACAAGAATATACCTAAACTGTTGAAAATTAAAGCAAAGAAAAAATTAAATTAGATATAACGTACTGAAATAAAAACAGGAAGAACAAGATAAAGAATATAGAGCGAGCTGTTTCGCTTTCTCGGTTGCTCTTGCATGAGCGTCTATATTTGAAATAACAAACTTCTTGAGCTGATGATAATTACATGCACGTGAATATTGAAGCGCTTCTGACATCCAACAAACGCAAGACTGACGTGTGATAAAACAAAGGAGAAACCGGAAAAACCAAGGAGCAAATGATTTTTTCAGCAAACATTACCAAACTGCCATGTTTAACTATTATCGTCAACTTTTTGACTATTATGATCTTGAGAATGACGGAATTAGTTTCTAACAGAGGTTACATGTGCTGGTTAAGATTAAAGATAGAGATGAGAGGTTTGCAGTGACTGTGGGCTACATGATGTTTTTGAACCCAAAATAAGCACTAAATGTATCCTGTGTGTAGTTTTTCTGTAATTGGTTTCATATCGAAGACTGTAAGGGTCTGTATGTGTTCATATATGTCGCATTTATTTATTTTATATAATTGTAGACGTTTACAGTAGGCTATTTTGCATCATTGCGAAATGCAGTTATAATCTGCAGTTATAATCAAATCATGTTCATAAAAAGTTCAGTAATGAACATTTATACACAAGTATTTATGTGTATAAAGCATCTGTTTTGTGAGAAGTGCTTCTCAAATGATATGTGAACGACCCATACAGCTTTACTGTAGACATTTTCTCAAGCAAGAATGACGTTGACTGAAACTTTCCAAACTACCATTGGTACCCTTTTAGCAGTGGAAACAAAAGCTTGATAAAGGTGACCCATACCGTACTGTACTGTACCACTCAGTGGAAACGGGCCATTAATGACAAATGACAAAAACATACAAAAAGGCACAAAGACAGCACAAACTCACAAACAGCAGCACAGTCGAGAAACAAGCAATAAAGAACTGGCAAAGACATGAGGGAAGAGAGCACAATATATAGGGAGGAAAGAACATGAGGACCATGTGGAGTCACTGAGACTAATGAGAACTAGATGACTGCTAAACACAGGCCGTGTCAGCTGGAAACAAGGAAGAGCACATGGCAGACAAAAACACAAGTTGAGCCATGTGCTCAGACACAAGATAAACATAGACACAAAGAACATAGACAACACAGATAAGACTGATAATTTCCCTCCAATATGACAATGGACACTATACCTACACATAGTTTTGTCCAAAAGTTGATTTCGCTACATAGGTGACCTTTGATGGCATCCTTTCACTCCAGAGAGGATTAAACATTTACATGTGTCTGTTGTCTCATTACAAATCTAGATGGCAAATTTTGGAATAAATGTATAATCTGTCTTACCTGTATTTTGTTTTCCGGTAAGTTGCATTCTGTATTCTGATGAGATGAGATGCTCCATGTCTGTTACCTAGAGCTCCAACAAATTGTATGATTGTTGTTTTCTCACAAGGAAACATTATCAAACACTACTGGGTACATGCATTTTAATGATCCCAAGAGTTACACGACAGTCAAATGTTATTTACATGAGAGACAAATGTTAATTTCTGATTGAAATACTTTTCTGTGATCTTTTGTTTAAATGAGATTTATATAAAAAACAGGAAACAATGGTGTTTGAGGGTCACAGTATGTTGAGCAGTTTTGCAGTTTCAAACACATCCTTCACTTCAGTCAGGCTTAAAGACTGACTCAGCTCATTTGGGCAACAGCTTGCAGAGTTTCTGCTGTCAGCACTAATACTGTCACTGATTTGTTACACAGCCTTGAAGCTGTTTCCCTCTGCTATGAAATTAGGATCTGCCTAAAAGTTGATTTATTTATTTAGAGCAAGTGGAAAAACACAAAGCTCTCTAAGATCTCTAAGTCTTTGTGTTCCAGAAAAAGAAATAAATAAAAAATTTGATAAATTACCTCCACAACCTCTGAATTTAATCACATGTTGTCACAGTTACTATTACTAGTGACTAAGATTAGTCTTTATTGTGATGGCCTGCTTTAGATATTATGTTAGTAACTTTGTAACTGCATTTCATAAGAGTATTAGTAATTTATTAGGTTATCCTTACAAAGCAAAAAGCATGGCTTTACCAAAAAATAGAAATAAATAAAATATTTTAAACCAGGGTAACCACAGATTAAATATGGTTTTACTGAACTAAACCTTGCTTTGCCAAGGACTTTTATCAAGTAAAAGTTATACAGATTGCAAGTAACCTTCCATGTTTTTTACACTTTTATTTTTATAAAACAATGGTCGATTTCCGTAAGAGGGGTAAACAGTAGCAGTCAATATTTTTGCTTCACCTTTATGCTTTAGTACATTTTTTGTACATTTTAAGCAAATATTGTACATTAAGTATATTTGTCCTAACTGGCTGAGTTGGCACTTGTGATGTTACAACTAGTTGAAGTTCTTGAAGCTCATATCTCAAAGAGGGGCAAGGGCATAATCCATGAACTTTGTAAAGGCTCTACAGGGTCCCAAAGTTCAGGACCTTGTACTGATATGCCTGACCCTCGAAAGCAAACTGAAGAAACAGTCTGAGTTCAAATTAAATCAAGACATTGAAGTAGATGTCCTTCAAATTGATAATTGCAAACCAGTCCTGAGGATGAACACATTTGAGAATGCACTTGAGCATTTTCAACAGCAACCTATGAAGGAAGCAGAGATTAGATTTCATTTCACTGTAAGAAATGTCAATAAATTTATTAATAATTTTTTTAGTGATTAACATTAAATGAAACTACACATATCACTCAATATTTGCAGGAGTACAGTCATGATGTGCTTGCCATCTTGGTGGGTTTTGTGGATTTGTAAATTATTTAATATAAATTTATTTGGTAATATTTTATCCCTTTTAAACCATTTTATTTGATCTTTCCTCCTTTCGATCGCTGCTGGTGTACACATTTGTGTAAATTCACATAATTTAACATTCAAATTTTATTTTGAATGTTAATTTTTAATGATCGATGAATAATCAAATTAACCAAATGTTTCATCCTTGATTCAGATGATGCAACTAAGTTTTAGGTTTAACAGGATTTGTCTAGTCATGACTCACAAGTTGTTTAATGTGTTTGTAAGATGGGAATTAAACTACAGCAGTTCGAACTGTAGCACTGTTGAAGGACTAAAACGTTATGAGTAGGATGGTGTAAAAGCTGGGTCCTTTGGGTAAATAAAGACATGGTTTGCTACAGAAACAAATGCATATAATAGTCCTTTCATGTTGTACAGGGATATATTTGCTTTTATGTCTTGAATTACAGGATCTAGTTAGAAGAAACATTTGTGCCATTTTTTGCATAGTAAGAGTTGCATACCTATTCAAAAATGACAGCTCAAACACAACATTATCAGAGATGATAGATATCAATCCGTTATGATAGATAAACTAGTTATTACTAGTATACACGTTAAGAGTAGCCACTAACGTCCAATCTATTTCACCAAGGTCCAATCACTTTAACATTTCTGACCTTGCCACTACTCCAACACATTTAACAATCATTCAACCAACCAAGCTCAAAATGAGGAGGCAGGACCACCTCCAACAGTTCCTGCCTGGGAAAGGAAAGCGATCGTTTTCATGTTGAGATCAGACTGTGCTGGAATCCTTTTGGACGAGGCATGCAGTGAGTGAAAGACCTGCGGGGGGTTATCCAGCAGAACAAAGAGTGGAAGCTCTGTAATTACCAGATCTCCGTTTGTACAAACCACAGCAGCTTTCTCTGAGAGAACATATGGGTAATAAAAGATGGGGCTCGCACATGTAACGGTTTGTGCCATGATAGACATGTTCTTGCAGTGTGGACACATACAACTGTACTTGCAAGCATCGCCTGCACATGCTGGAAGCCCAGGCTTGTAGTATAGCACTCATGACCATCATTCAGAGGTAGGAATCTATTGCATTCAGAAGTGCACAGACAGAACAACATCTTTATAAAGACCTGAACTGAAACTGGATGAAACTCATTTTTCACTCTGCATGGTGCCCAGGAACAGCATGTTAACCTAGAGAACTGCCACTAGATTCACCATTGTATGCACAGAGTAGAAGTGGTTCCAGCACAATCCACTAAATGTACTGATCTAGCTTTCTCCAAAGCAAAAATGAATGCAAATGAGTGACTGCCTATAAACCACTTAAATATGCATGTGCATACCAGTGGCCTAGTATGTAGATTTCACTTACCAATTTTTATTGACCCATTTCCATAATAACTCAGTGTGATTGGTCCTAAATGGAATCCCCAATTCATCACTATCACATATTTGTAGTTTCAGTTGGTCACTATAGGTGACATCGTTGATTTGGTTCAACTTTAAAGATTTTCTGTATTAATTAAATGTTTTTTTTTAACCCTCAGATTCCTGATATTTATATAGTTTTATCTTAGTAAAATATCATCATACACTAACAAACCATACATCAATGGAAAGCAATGTTGTTTCAATCTCAGTTTCCAAAAATTTATGACCGGTTTTGTGGAGCGGGATCAAATTGTGTGTATAAAATGTTATATGTGTTGATCTGAACATCAGTATGGGTAATATGTAATAAATAGTGCAGTCCTGTTAATATTCAGTTTGATTGATGTAAGTTGAGATGATTAGAAATGTTCATCAACTAACACATTTAAGGAAGCAAGACTTTATTTATTAATTAATTTCTTTCTTTTTTTTCTTTCTTTCTTTCTTTCTTTCTTTCTTTCTTTCTTTCTTTCTTTCTTTCTTTCTTTCTTTCTTTCATCAATTGGTAAAATGTATTCCTTGAACAGACTGTAAATTGTGCTTCAAAGAAAGTCATGATTGTGCATCAAATAGATGACCATAGACAACCTTATACCTTATAAGACTAGATCATGTCATTCACCTCTTATAATACGACAACTCCAATCTTAAAAACCTTTTGAAAAACTGTATTAGATCAAGCACTTTGTTCGACATAAGCATAGTTCTTGACAGGCCGGCAGGGTACAGGATTTACACTAATTACTGGCAGCTTTCCCTTAGCTGGCTAGGAGGAAGAGCACTATACTTGTTTAACTACATAAATAACAGAATAAAAGGAGTGCTAAAAACAGAAATATCCTGTCATCCATATCGCATTTTACATAAAACTTACATTACCAAGACAACAACTGACACTTTAACTTTTCATTTTGACTGTGCTCACTGCTATTCACAGCGCTTGTGTTTAAACAGCCCTTCATCTTGTTTTACACTTGAACAATTAAATGAATGCTTAGGTCTATTATCAATTTCGTAAAAGGTACCTTATGAAATTAAAAATGGTCACATGAATCTTTTTGCCAGACGTTTTTCAGCGACTGAAAAACACTTCTGTGCATATAGCCTATTCGTACAAGAATACTTTGCATGACTAACATAGTTTTAAAACATTCATAGCTGTCTAAAATGAATACTTCAACCATGGTGTCATACCTCAGACAGTGGTTTTGAACTGCAGTTCCCTCCAGAATGCAAAAGCAATTCCAATATTGATTCAGGATTTAGAACGTTTTTTAGTCTTGATCTAGCTTTTTCTGGCCGAAGCCCTTTCAAAGACAATCTTTTCATGGATACAAGGCCATGTTGGTCTATCAAAAAGAAGGTCAGACTGATGTTGTTAGTCTGCCAGTCAATCACTCTGTCTGTGTGCAAATCTACATTTGTTGACAGACAGTTTGAGCTGCCTATTGTAATTTTCAGCCCAAATTGTTTAATTGGACAAACATTTTTTTATTTTTTTTAGCTCTATGCCTTACTCAGAATACTATAATTACATTTAGATAATTTTCATTAATCATTACTATCAGTGAAGAGACTAAGTGAAGAGACTTTCAACCAGCACAACAAAAAATGTTTCTGAAGACAATCACCTATTGCACGTTTAATACGCAACTATAAGAATGAATGAATAATACGCAACTATAAGAATGAACGCAACTATAACACACACACACACACACACACACACACACACACACACACACACACACACACAATGATGCAACATACAGCTTTCCACTGTTCCACAGAGAAAACAGTAGCCAAGTGTTCCTGTGATTCTGCTTGGTGCTGATAGTAATAAATTGCATTCTATAATGTTCTGTGGCATTGCAGTGGAAGGTTATGGTGGGAAATGTTCACGTTCAAGCCCATCAATTACATAGGAAAGGGAACACTGAAAGATTTGTTCCTTGCTGCTTTCTACAATTGTTCTGACTGTGGGGAATCACTCACTTATACTTCTACACAGCATGAGCATTTTTCTATTTCACATCAAATCAACCTGTGTATATAATGTTTTAATAGAGATCATTGATTTAAATAACACACTTTTATATCTAGGACTAGATAGGGTGCAAGATACTATAACAGTATTGTGTGAATGATCTGACATGTCAATCTTTTGGCAAACCCCTTCCCTGCTCAGATTATTTTTTCTCATACTGTAAAACCTAACAGTGAAAATCACTAAATGAAATAAGTTAGTTCAACTCATAATTTTTTTAAAAGTTACTTTGACTTAGTAAAAAAAAGTTATGGTTACTCATAAACTGATTAAATTTAGCAGAACTCAAACTGAATGAGTTTTGAATTAGTTAACTCTATTTTTTGTGTTAACTTGACTCTAATGGTTTAAGTTACTTTAATTAATTTAGGGGCCTCACGGTGGCGCAGTGGGTAGCACGTTCGCCTCACAGCAAGGAGGCCGCTGATTTGAGCTTCGGCTGGGTCAGTTGGCGTTTCTGTGTGGAGTTTGCATGTTCTCCCCGTGTTGGCGTGGGTTTCCTCCGGGTGCTCCGGTTTCCTCCACAAGTTCCAAAGACATGCGGTATAGGTGAATTGGGTAGGCTAAATTGTTCGTAGTGTATGTGTGTGAATGAGAGTGTGTGGATGTTTCCCAGTGATGGGTTGCAGCTAGAAGGGCATCCGCTGCGTAAAACATATGCTGGATAAGTTGGCGGTTCATTTCGCTGTGGCGACCCCAGATTAATAAAGGGACTAAGCCAAAAAGAAAATGAATGAATGAATACTTCAGTATATTTATTCTACTTTTAAACGTTTTAACGTTTTGTTGTAACGTCACAGTGTTGTCAGCCAAGTTATGTAGTGTAGGCTTTCCAAGGAGAAAGACGCATTACCTCAATAGTCTTAACTTAATTGTGGCATTATTTAGTGGTAGTGATTCAACCATGTGCGGTGTAAAATTAATGTTATATTTTGTCATAGTTCAATTCAATTCAAGTTTATTTATATAGCACTTTTTACAATGTAGATTGTGTCAAAGCAGCTTAACATGTTCTAGTAAAGTCCAGATTTCAGAGTTTAGTTCAGTTTAGTTCAGTTCAGTTCAGTGTGGTTTAAGTTTCACTGCTGAAAGTTCAATACTGAAGAGAAAATCCACCGAAGCACAGCTCCACTATTCTCGATCTGAGCAGGCCAGTGGCAACAGTGGCGAGGAAAAAAAACTTCACCAATTGACGAAGTGAAGGGAAAAAAAAACCTCGAGAGAAACCAGGCTCTGTTGGGCACGATCATTTTTTCTTCTGGCCAAACTTTCTGTGTGGAGCTGCAGTCTAGGTGCCGAAGGTTGGGGAAGCTGGACGTCCATCGTGGAAGCTGCAGGTGTGGTAGAGCACCGGCGGGAGGTCAGGCTGGCCCACAGGATCAAGCGTAGACTTGTTTGTCACTGTGGCCTTTCAGGAATCAGTCTCATGCACTCCATTTCTCCATGACCACCACAGCATCAGCTCGGGATACGGCCTGGTCCAGGATACCTGTGGATCATCTCTTCACAGGTCTAGGGTCGCATCAATGGTGCTGCATAGTCTGTAGGGCCCTCGGGATGAGTATCCCCAGGTGGAAATAGAAAATAAAGAAAATATTTAGCATAGCTGCTGTTCATAGTCTATTTAAACTAAATTTAAAAAAAATGGATTGTCATAGATTAAAATAGCAGTTATATAAGCAAACATGTAAAGCATATGAGAGTTTCTAACACAATGTCTGGTGTATTAAGACAGGAGGAGTGTGTTCTACAGGTGGTTGTCAAGCCAGCTCACCTGTGTGGAGCACACTCATGCATCATACCGTTATGCGATGCATTGAGTGTATGCTTTACTAAAAAGATAGGTCTTTAATCTAGTTTTAAATTGAGAGAGAGAGCCTCGAACATTATCAGGAAGGCTATTCCAGAGTTTAGGAGCCATAAATGAGAAGGCTCGAACTTCTTCACTCGACTTTGCTATTCTGGGTAACACCAGAAGCCCTGCGTTTTGAGATCTTAAAGAGCGGGTTGGATTGTAGCGAGACAGAAGGTTAGTTAGATAAACAGGAGCTCCATTATTTAAAGCTTTATAGGTAAGAAGCAATATTTTGTAATCAATACGGAACTTAACAGGTAGCCAGTGTAAGGAGGATAAAATTGGGGTGATATGATTATGTTTTCTAGACCTGGTAAGAACTGTGGCAGCTGCATTTTGTACTAGCTGAAGTTTATTAATAGAAGATGCTGGGCAACCAGCGAACAGATCATTACAGTAATCCAGCCTAGAGGTCATAAAAGCGTGAACTAGCTTTTCTGCATCTGAGATGGATAGCATATTTTGTAACTTAGCGATATTTCAAAGATGAAAGAAGGCAGTTTTTGTGACATGGGAGATATGATTTTCAAAAGTTAAATTGCTGTCTAATATAACGCCCAGATCTTTTACAGTAGAGCTAATGCTAACTTTGTATCCCTCTAATTGCAGGTCAAGTTGTGAGAGCTGCTGTGTACAGGATTTATGCCCAATAAGTAAAAATTCTGTTTTGTTTGAGTTTAAGAGAAGAAAATTGTTGGTCATCCAGTCTTTAATATCTTTAATACACTCAGTTAGTTTAGACAGTTCAGATGTCTCATCAGGTTTTGTTGAAATATATAATTGGGTATCATCTGCATAGCAGTGGAAGCTGATCCCATGTCTACTAATAATGTCTCCCAGGGGTAGCATGTATATCGTAAACAGCAAAGGGCCTAAAACTGATCCTTAAGGCACCCCATACTTTATTGGCCTGGTTTTTGAAGGCTGTCCATTTATATTGACAAACTGGTAACGGTCAGTTAAGTATGACTTAAACCATTGTAGAGCCTGTCCCTGGACACCTGTTGAATTTAAGCGATCTATGAGGATATTGTGGTCAATGGTGTCAAATGCAGCACTAAGATCAAGTAAAACTTATAACGAGATGCAGCCTTGGTCAGCAGCTAAGAGTAAATTGTTGGTTATTTTCACTAATGCAGTTTCTGTACTGTGATGAGGCCTGAAACCTGACTGAAACACTTCAAAAACGTTGTTCATCTGTAGAAAGGAGCATAATTGGGCAGAAACAACTTTTTCTAGTATTTTAGACATAAATGGAAGATTTGAAATAGGCCAATAATTAGCTAAGTTGCTGGGGTCCAGTTGTGGTTTCTTAATAATAGGCTCAATGACAGCTAGCTTGAAAGGATTTGGAACATGGCCTAAAGATAAAGAAGAGTTAATAACATTAAGAAGAGGTTCTCTACTACAGGTAGCAACTCTTTCAGTAATTTTGTTGGAATTGGGTCTAACATACATGTAGCTGGTTTAGAACCATTTATAAGTTTATTTAGCTCTTCCTGTTATATCATTTTGAAGCACTGTAGATTAAATTGATTTAGTGGAATGTTTAATGAATCTGAGGTATAATGTGGTGCAGAAAGTTTAACATCTTCTGTTTTCTGTCTGAAGCTTTCTATTTTATCACTGAAGAAATTCATAAAGTCATCACTACTAATGTGCGGAGGGATTTTTTTTTCCGAAGATGAGCGATTATTTGTTAATTTACCAATGGTGTTAAATAAGAATTTAGGATTGTTCTGATTATTTTCTATCAGTTTGCGGAGGTGCTCGGCCCTGGGAGATTTTAGAGATGAGGTTGCTTCATGAGTTTTTTTTACACAGTGAGATAACGTATAACACGATTGTCTTTCTTATGTCGATCCAGTGACATGGCTCTCTCCTCATATTTTTGACTGCTTACAGGACTTATCACGGAGATTCATCAATGCTGACCACTACATCAAACCGTCCAGTAGGTGCCTTTAAGATTGTTAACATTAATTCATGAAAAAAATGTTCCCCAGCGGGAGGGGAACTTTAATGCTATGTGGAAAACTTCCACTATGGGGATTTTGTCAGAAGCCAATCATCTGAAAGAGTAATAAAACGGGCCAATGAAATGCCAATGAGTTGGCGGCGTTAGCATGCACAGCAGGCAGCAAATAGAATCATCTGTTGTATAAAGATGCCAGTCGTGCATCGCAAAGACACCTTTTTGCTTTCAGAGCCAAACACGCTAATAAGAAAGTCTTTGGGTTCTTCCAAACCTCCTTCAGTGAGAGAGAGAAAGAACGAGAAAGCTGCTGGTGTTTGAACAGGCTGTTTCTCCTGGTTCCAGAGTCTGCTTCGGCAGTGAGGCTGGAGATGGCTTGTCCCCCAGGTCCGCCGCCTGACCGATTAGGGGTGTGACGTGGAGGATAAGAAGGGGAAACCCTCTAAGCCTCCCGTCCCCTTCTTCACACAGTTCTTCACTTCAGCACAGTAAGTTCACGCAGCGCTGAGGGCACCTTTTTCTAACCAGTCTGTGTGTGCTTCACCCTCACCTTCCTCGATGATGGAGCAGCCAGGGGGTACGAGGCGAATCTCCAGGTCGAGCGTGCTAGCAAGGTCAATCTTGCCTGTGTGGTGCCCCTTCCTGGCATGGTTAGCCTCAGCTCCCGTCCAAAGCATGTAGGTTATCTGCGTCCCTTGGGGCCAGAGCCTACACTGCTGCGGGCCAGGCTGCTTCTGTTTTGCTTGCTATGGCTGGCGCAGGCGTTAGCCCAGTGGCATGAGGAAGGTTCCGACCCAGGCTTAACTTGCGCACTGCAACCGACTTTGCTCTGAAAACCCCAGGTCGGCTGCGAGTGCCCTGGGAAGGACGATGAACATACTAGTGGTCCAGGAATGCCACCTCTGGCTAAAACCTGGCAGATATGTGTGACGTTGACAAAGTTTGCTTTTTTTTAAACACACCCATATCCCAGGCTGGCCTGTTCGGTGAAGCCGAGGGGGAGTTCACTCAGGAATTCATCATGGTGAAAGAGCAATCAAGTGGGATCGGCAGGCTTTAAAAAATGCTCTCCCTGTCGAACCATCCACTTTGGTTGCTCCTCGCTGAGGGCACTCGTCTATGGCTCCAAAATCAGCTCCGCCACCCTGTCCATTCCCCGCTTAAGCGGCAGCATTGAGCACTCCACAGACGATCACTGCCCCCCACCTCAGGGCACCACTAAGTCCGGTACGGACCGCAAAGCGTCTCTAAGATGGGCCACTCAGAGAAAAGAAGGTTTGCTCTTTCCCTGGCCAGAGACACCCATATCATTAAATACAGCCGTATAGCTACCCAATTTTATAAAGACCAATTCTCCTCTCACTGGATGTGACAGCCCGAACACTGCCAGTATAGGATGCTATGACTTCCAGCTTGCAGGATCGGTGCTCTTCACCACAGGCTCCGAGAGTGCCAGAGGACGAGCTTCTCTTGCACTCTCAGCCGCCCTGCGGGCTCTTGGGACGAAGTTACGATTAACCTCTTATCTTCCACTCTTCCTCAGGACGTGCGCATCCCCGGGTGAGCTCTCCTATTTTGTGCTGCCCCACCGTTGGTGCGTCAGTGATTGTACCGATGATGTCACTCGCGCGGGCTCTGCCAGCCTGGTTAGCGCTGCCCAGCCCGTCATGATGGCTAATTCAGACAATCAGACTCGGCTATGTGATTCAGTTCGCTAAACGGTCCCCCAAGTTCACGGGTGTGTTACACAAAGGTCAGCCCTGTATCCATCTCCTAGTAAAGGAGGCAATCCTCCTTTAATACACTTAATACAATATTTATTTATGTTTGTTAACATTAATGAAAGTAAAGTTGTTCATTATTAATTCTTATTAACTAATATTAACTTGCATTAAATAATGTTAACAAGCACAAATTTGGATTTTATTAATACATTAGTAAATGCTGAACTAAGATTTTTAAAATGCTATGCAGGTGTTGTTCATTCTTAATTCAGGTTACATTAACATTAAGTAATGAAACCATATTGTAAAGTGTGAATGATGTCTTGATTTTTGGGCTATTGCTTATAGGTTTTATACCAAAATATTACATACAACTCTGCTCTTATGTTTAAAACCTTTTTTTAAATAAACTAAAGCTTAATAATTGGTACAAAATAAAAGCAGTTATATATTTTTAAATAATTAATTTAGCACAGTCCTAAAAACTATTTGACAAAATAGATGTTTACATATACTTTACAAGACACAATAACTATTTATGAAAAAATGACTCTTCAAATGTTTCCATGTTCCTCGAAACTTAATACTGTTTGTTGAATCCTGAATGACCCATGACTGTTTAAGGCATAATTGATGCCACTTCAAAAGATCAATTTTTTCACATTAATGACAACTGAGGGACTAAAACACAGCTATCACAAAAGGTAATAACATTTACTGTTGCTAGAGAAGGCAACCCAATACATTAAGATCAATTTTTTGTTCAATTTTTTGTAATTAAAAAATATATTTTTTGTTATTTTTGTTCAGTATAATAGCATGTACAAAGTAGTTTCACCATCTTACCTTTCACTGACCTTTAAACTGAAAACAAACCTTTAATGTAAATTTATGATTTTAGGCCGCACTTTGAAGATCCAGATCCACCTACTTCAGAATCTTTGCATCTAGAAATGATGGATGAAATTGAAAAAGGAATTGTCAGTTAAGGATATGATGTCAAATTAGCTAACTTTGTTTCAGGAAGCACATGTAAGTTATTAACTTCTTTATGCA
Organism: Danio choprae; assembly: GCA_903798125.1. Lineage (NCBI taxonomy): Eukaryota > Metazoa > Chordata > Actinopteri > Cypriniformes > Danionidae > Danio > Danio choprae. Next base: position 2,302,908 of record CAIGQW010000415.1, on the reverse strand, counting down.
TCTGAATACAGATAATATTTATACTAATTTTGGTCATATTCATTCATTCATTTTCATTTCGGCTTAGTCCTTTTATTAATCTGGGGTCGCCACAGCGGAATGAACCGCCAACTTATCCAGCATATGTTTTACGCAGCGGATGCCCTTCCAGCTGCAACCCATCTCTGGGAAACATCCATACACACCCATTCACACTCATACACTACGGACAATTTAGCTTACCCAATTCACCTATACCGCATGTCTTTGGACTTGTGGGGGAAACCGGAGCACCCGGAGGAAACCCACGCCAAGATCATGCAAACTCCACACAGAGGCCCTATTGGTCATATTCACTCAAAAAACATTTTGATACAGGTTTGGAACAACATCAAGGTAACTACAAAAGGTAGCTTTATTTTTTGGGTATTTCTCTATGCACATTCTTGTACCGACTAATGCTTAGATATTATTTACAGGGTTGAAACCTACTGTACTGTGAAAGTCCTGGTTGCGTACGTAACCCACGTTTCCCCAGTAGGGAATGGAGGTGTGTGTCTGATACCAGACATATGGGAGTTTGCCAGACAACCAATCTGAAGAGTAAGGAATCAGGCCAATGAATGCCAAATAAATTGGCAGAGCTCAGCTCCACAGCTTACAGCGATTAACCATTAGTGGGATATAAAAGCCTGCAGCTGAGCAGTGAGCATTAGAATTTTTGCCTGCTGAAGAGCTGATCACTCAGCTAACAACTGGAGACTCAGCTGCTGTGGCAGTAAAGACACACGTCTCCGTTCCCTATTCGGGGAACGTGGGCTACGTACGTAACCAGGACGTTCCCCTTCATGGGAACTACAACGTGTGTTTGATACCAGACAAATGGGAGAGTGTATGGAAAACGCTACTGATGTGAAGTTTGCCAAGCATAGCATGAAGCATCACCAAGAGTGCAACCTTCCAACGTCCCCTAAGCCCTAAATTACCATTACATGGGAATAATAGAAAATTTACATCAAGCCCTGGCACACGAGCGTAGGTGATGGCATAAACTATAAAGTGGACCAACCTCTGCTTTGATACGGCACTTCCCTTCTCCCTATCACCACAGAAAAGAGCTGCTTAGAGACGTATGCTCTACGTGTCACATTAAGAGCAGTGCGCGGACATAGCAATGAAAGGGGCCGGGTCTGCCTCCTCCACAGACAGCGTTTGCAGGTTCACTACCTTATATTAAAAGGGTGGTAGGAATCTTGGCACATAGCCAAACCTGGGTCTCAGGTGAATGTGAGAGTAGGCCGGTCTGATTTCCTGTCACGATTCGCTGACCAAAAATGCCACCGGAATCCTAACCTTCCTGAATGATACCAACGCGACCAGCAGAGCTGCCTTCATGGACAAAAAACATATAGACACTGAATTGAGTGTTCAACGGACCTAACCATAACCACTGGGTCTAGAGAGATCCCAAGAGAGCAAGAGAGGGGGGTGGGGATAGAATTAACCATCTCGCATCACGTGCCTCTGAGAAACTGGCTGATGAGGTTATGCTTTCCCAGCACGCTGCCATCTGCCGCCCCAAGGGAAAGGGGATGGCAACATGCCAAACCTTCAGTGTGGAGGGTGACACCCTGCGCTCCAGTTATCCTGAAGGAAGAAAACACAGCACTAATCTGACATGTCCAGGGTTCTTCTCTGAGAAAAGAGCTCCACACAACGAATAGACTCCACTACAGGACATAGGCTTGCCTATACAGGATGCTCTAGCCTGAGTGACGGTGTTAACCATCGACTGATAGGTCACCATGTCTAGAAACCCTCCATGAAGGTTCCAGAACCCTGCACAGGTGCCAGAGGGTGCCCATTCCAGAAAAAGGAAGTACTTCTTTTAGGGAATACATCAGGTAGAGCCATCACGAGGAGTGTGAGTCCGGAAACTTGGGTCCAGTTAGGCCAAGAAGGCACAACAAGCGAACAAATGAGACCTGCTCCTGGTCTCCCCGACCTTGCACAGAGTCTGTGCGAGCAGGCTCACTGGGGAAAAAACGTATATTGCGTAACCCCAGGGCCAGCTGAGAGCCAGCGCATCCATAAAGCAGGGAAAGCAGCTGGTGAAGGGCCACACAGGAGAAGCAGCAGGATGATCTGGGCCTTTCTGAAGTGTGCTTATAACAGCTGGACCGTGCCGGGGTGGAGTCTCCATTCTCCCGGAATGTAACTGTTGTAAGAGCATGTAAGCTGGCACGAAGAGCTCGTACGGGATATGAACGGAGGAGCCGATGGCAAGTGACCTGAGACATGCGGCGGTAGGGCACATCACCCAAATGGTTGATGCGTGCTATTGCCGCCATGCTGACCATCCTAACCAACACTTGTCTCACCCTCCATACCGGTACAAACCAACGGGGAGCAATAAACACTGCCAACAGCTCCAGGCAATTGAAATGCTAATTCAAGCAAAGTCTGCTTTATGAACCTGCAGCTGCATGCTTGATACACACAGCCCGCCAGCCCGTACTGAAAGCATCCGTCAGAGTGACAGCATGACTGGACACTTGTTCTAAGGGCACCCAGGCCCGTAAAAGGCAAGGTCCATCCAGGGACTGAAGATGCGGCGACACAACATGGTGTTGGAAAAATTCAGTGAGGCCACTGTAACTGCCGAATTTATCAGACAGCTAGCCTGATGTGCTGTTAGTAAAGTGCACCGTGATGGAGACAGAGTCCAGCTCCAACCCAAGATAAGAGAAGCTCTGCCCAGGGGAGAGCTTTCTCTTTCTCGGTTGACCTGAAACCCCAACAGGCAGAGGTGTCAGAGCAACAGGTCCCTGTGCATAATCGATTAGTTCAAAGACCTGAAAAAAAAAAAAAAACATAAACCAGGCAGGCCTCACAGTGGCGCAGTGGGTAGCACGTTCGCCTCACAGCAAGAAGTCGCTGGTTCGAGCCTCGGCTGGGTCAGTTGGCGTTTCTGTGTGGAGTTTGCATGTTCTCCCTGTGTTGGCGTGGGTTTCCTCCGGGTGCTCCGGTTTCCCCCACAAGTCCAAAGACATGCGGTACAGGTGAATTGGGTAAGCTAAATTGTCCGTAGTGTATGAGTGTGAATGGGTGTGTATGGATGTTTCCCAGAGATGGGTTGCAGCTGGAAGGGCATCCGCTGCGTAAAACATATGCTGGATAAGTTGGCGGTTCATTCCGCTGTGGCGACCCCAGATTAATAAAGGGACTAAGCCGAAATGAAAATGAATGAATGAATGAATAAACCAGGCAATGAAAAATCAGAAAAGGGCATCCTCCACGCATGGAAACAGGGAGAGCCCGAAGGGCAGA
>CAIGQW010000415.1:2275331-2293974 GCA_903798125.1 Danio choprae | reverse complement strand
ATATAGCTGAAGTCTGAATTTTTTGTCTTTCTGTTAAATTTTTATTCTTTTTTATTTTATGTTTAATGAAGAGATTAAACAGAACATTTTTAAGCATAATAAAATTAATAACTAATTTCTAGTAATTACATTTCTTTTATCATTGCCATAATGACAGTACATAATATTTTACCAAATATTATTCAAGATACTAGTATTCAGCTTAAAGTGCAATTTAAAGGCTTGACTAGGTTAATTAGGATAACTAGGCAAGTTATGATAGTTATAAAAGTCATTGTATGGTTTCTGTAGGCAACTGAAGAAAATGCTTAAGAGGAATAGTAATATTTACTGTTAGATTATTTAAAAATAATAATAATAATAATATTAATGAAAACTGCTTTTATTCTGGCCAAAATAAAACAAATAAGACTTTCTCTCTCTTTCTCTTCTATAGTGCACATCATTAATTAATACATAATTAATTAATACATTACAATAATATATTTGAGCATATACAGTACATTAGATTGGTCAGTGCCAAAGTCAAATCTGGATCTAATCTAAAAAACTTAGATCAGAGTCAAAAAATTAGTCAAAACACCCAAATTGATATGATGGGGGAAAAAAAATTATACAATTTTGATAAACAGAAAAAAAAATTAAAAGATTAAAAAGTATGAAATAAAGTTTCAATTTTGTAGCTTGTTTTTTTTTTTTTTTCCACGATTGAGTAATTTCTCATGTCTTTATGATTATTAATAAAGTTGAATGTTTAAGGGCCTAGATTATATGATGACCTCAGTGTCATCCCTCTTCAGAGTAAAACTGGAATAATATGTGTGTCATTTGTTTCTTCAGGATCTACCAAGCTAGGTCAGAGGTCATGCAGACCTCTTGAGTGGACCTGGACTCTTGAATGACATTTCCTGAGACATTTGCCATTTTATATGTTAAATCTTTTAAAGTAAATTCCTTTGTAAGCTGCCAGTTTGGATGTTGATTGTATCTGTTTTAACCGGTTTTGATAAGACAGCTGAGAGTACCTGACACAGCCTTGAGTAAGAAACAGATTGTACTTTGCGTATGTATGTGTTCTATTCATTTGTGGATCTGAATTACAGGTCTGGGGTCAGCTCTGAATACCCTAGTAGCTGTCTGAACTTCCTATGTGATGCCTAAGTAATCATTGGAAGATATTGTTCAGAATTACGCATACACACACGCACATGGAAATTGTCTAAGTCTAACTGTGTTTTAACCTATCAGGTTAAAACACCTATATGTATGATACAGTTAATGACGATATGTGAGAGTAAAATTGTTGATGTTTTGAGATTGTAAACAGAGCGACCTACAAACTCTATAAGAGTGTTGAAGCTGGCTTCTGCTGATGAAACTGCAAACTAACTTTCTTTTAAATTGAATCGGCAAACAATATTGTTATGTACACTGAGAAATAGCTAAAAATATATAAATTTTCAATATATATATCCTTGACTGGTTTGAATAGGTAATACAATCACACTGTACTACAAAGCCCAAACATGCTTCTACTTTTGGTCCTCAGGTCCAATTTTACATCATGGAACAATCTTATATTTTAATAACATTCTTCAGGTTTTGTCATGATGACATATATTTCTCATAGCCACAAGCCTATATGCCTGTCCCTAGAGTCTCATTTCAATAGATCCATTGTAAGCCTGAATAGCCTATGAAGAAAATAGATGAGAAAAAAACCTTCTGCAACTAAGGCTGCTGAAATAGTGGGCAATCACCATCCTATTTCGCCAAGATGCCGTGAGATACACAGTGGGAATATGAAAGCTTGCTTCCATCAGACAATGTAATATGTCGTTCTATTGCTATAGCCACTTGCCTTTTATTTGAACAGTAATGTTATGTAAATGTCTGCTGAGAAACAGCTGATAAAGTCACATCTATAAGAAACTATAGTACAAATGATTTGAAATATATTATTTTTATTTCACAATTCATTACAGAACATGTAAGATTTGTTTAAAATATCGAAAAACCACTAAAACAGTTTTAGGTGTTTTGTCGACAATCTCTTACTTGCATTATCCCAATTGTTGTTGAATGTCCAAATCTGGAGAAATAAGCAATTTTAACTGGTGACTAGTCCTTTTGTACGACCTTGCTAATGACACCATATAATCGCAATTGCCAATTTGGTGTTATAGAAAACCGGAAAAAAACAGAGATGCTTTAATATGTTGTGAATTTTCATAGACTGCACAAAGCATATAGTTATAAAAGAACCCTGAATGTATTTATTATGATTAAACAGTGCTTCTTTTTCCCACATCATCATGACTAGAAGAGTCAGAACCGGTTGACTGTGGTATAATAAAAGCTCTTCTGCGTTTGTGTCATGTCGCTCTCGTCTATCATCAACATTTCAGTGGCCTTGTTTCCCTTCAACAGATTTCACCCTTACTCTGCTTCTGTCACAGACGGAACAGGAACCAGGGGAATTAGTATATACACAGTTTATTTAAAGGAGGATGGCAGGTAAACAGATAACATGAAACAATTCTGTAATGGAATATACAGGGAATGACTTGAATCATTGAATGCTCTAGGAAGATGACAGAAAACCAGGACCGGAGAAAACCAGACACGGAGACCAGACGGTGAACCAGGAGAAACCAACACGTTAGGTTAGGAGTTGTTGTTTTTTTTTGAGGCTGGGGTGATGAGCAGTGATGATGTGCAGGTGAGAGACTAATTAGAGACTAATAATCAATATTCAGGTAAGGGTGATCATTGTGATTGTAAGAGGGAAGAACCTGGTCTGACTGCTTCACAGTCTTTAGTGTGACTGTGCACTTTAGCTTTAGCACTTTAGCTACTACATAAACATGATTTTTGTAGGAGTCCTGTAGGATGTAATGAAGATGACAACTTCACGATTACACCCTCAGTCACAGCATCATCAAACTACACCTTTGTTTGTTGTAAATATATGCCTTCTGGTGCTGAAAATTATATACTGTGTTTTTATTATTGTGTAATTGTATGCACGTTTTTACATACTAAATGAATTGATCATCACACTGTGATTTTGGAAAACTATAACAATAACAAAAAATGAACAAATATAATATATGTATTTAAATGTCCAGGTTAGATGACATTAGAACAGCCTTCTCTTGTCGCCTCCTAGACTTCTTTGCTCACTTTTATTATTTTTGCGTATACATTTTTTGCTGATACAAACATAGTCACAGAGATCTCTCCCACTGGGTGCGTTACAGCCCTTTAACATACACAAAAAGAAAAACACAAATTTGTACAATTCTTGTGTTGTACTGTCCTTAAATAGGTGTAAAAGTCTTAACACTTGTGTTTTGTTGAAAACCCAAAAAACACTTTTGTTTTTATTGCATGTAAATTGCTTGTTTTGCTATATTTTCACTAAATATTGTATACAATCAATTGGTTAAACTTATCTTTAAATTAGCACTGTTTTTTATCTATGTTTTTAAACGTAAAAATGTTGATCGTAGGTCTAATCTGAAGCTAAAGTTAATCTGTAAAAAGAAAGCCTGTAAAACTCAGGGGGGCATTTAAACAACAACTCATTTGCCTGTTTGTTTACATGAGAACTGCCTTTTGGGGACTGAAAAGGTGAAAACACGGTGAAGGTGAGCAAACTAACAGTTCTCCAAATTTTATTGAGAGATTGCCACTCAGTGACAATGGATCTAGGAGAGACTGCCTTGAATTTGATATTCTGACACGATGGCCTGTTTTGTTTACTGAAAACATGCAAAGGACAAGAATATCAAAAATACATTTGGTATTGGGACAAACTTTTTAAGCTGGAAATGTTAAAAAACACGAAAGGTCCTAGGGTCTCATATATATAAATGTGAAACAGGGAAGGAAATGTGTGTAAGCCACTTCGTAATCTGTGCACGCTACGCAAAAGTTGTGATATATGAAAACAAACTTGATAGGAGAATGTGCGTGGCTGTTAGTTATCTAAGTAAACATTCATTCATTTTCATTTCGGCTTAGTCCCTTTATTTATCTGGGGTCACCACTGCTGAACGAACCGCCAACTTATCCAGCATATGTTTTATGCAGCGGATGCCCTTCCAGCTGCAACCCATCACTGGGAAACATCCATACACACCCATTCACACTCACACACTACAGACAATTTAGCTTACCCAATTCACCTATACTGCATGTCTTTGGACTGTGTGGGAAACCGGAGCACCCGGAGGAAACCCACACGAACACGGGGAGAACATGCAAACTCCACACAGAAATGCCAACTGACCCAGCCGGGGCTTAAACCAGCGACCTTCTTGCTGTGAGGCGATTGTACTACCCACTGTGCCACCGTGCGGTCTTCTAAGTAAACATATTTAATTTAAATATTGACTTAATTGAACCACTTTTAATCATCATATGGCCCATAATCATTAATAAATATATTACAATTTAGTCTGGTGTATATGCATGTTCAGGAATGTTTTTATGCACATTTTATAAATCAGGTCCCTCGTGCCACAAACACTGCGCTGTCCATGCCACAGCTTTGTCTGCATTATCAATGCCAACAGTTAACAACTCTCTGACTTTCTAATTGTGAATCTCCAAGAATTTCTGAGAATGATCCCAGTCTTGCTGTAGTGCTATGGCACACTGACTGTATTAGAAATCAATTGGCAAATTTTATGAAAAACAAAGAGCAGTGTGGTAATGCCAGATTAAACACAGACACATCTGAGGATGAGGGTAATGAGAATGGGTGTAAAGAAAGTAAGTTGGCTGGGAAAATGTTACCAAAACAAATTTGTGAAGATATAATTTATCCGATTTTTATTATTTAAAAAAAGCTAGCATAAATGGAAAGTTCAGGCATGCCTACTCTAAAAAATATTTCACTCTTATTTTACAGTACATCATTTATACTCTAGTACGTGAATTCAAAATAAAACTGGAATATTAAGAGATACAAACAGCTTTGTTTAAACGTCTTGTTTTAAATTTGACTAGTTTTATTGTTGTTGTTTTCTTGATATTTACTGAATTGTACTTGACTGTAAATTTCATTGGTATGTAAATTGTTGTTGTCATGTTGGTCTTTTTTTCAAGCAATAGATGGCATTAACAAAATTAAACCTACATTTGCTGTGTGTAGCTTTCATAATAGGAAGCATTTAATACAAACATACAAAAAATATGAATCTGTATTTTCTTCTTCTTCTTCATGCATATACTCAGGTGCACAATATATCCAGTATAGATATACTAATAGCAGAAAAGGATATAAAGAATTTGGTCACACTATACAATAAGGTCTCATTAGTTAATGTACTAACAGGAAATACTAATGAGCAGATTTCATTATTCATAGTTCAACATTTACTAATGTATGATTAACATCCAAATTCATGCTTGCTAATGTTAGGTAATGCACCATGCGTTAACATGAACTAAGAATGAACAACTGTATTTTCATGAACTGTATTCCTCATTGTTTGTTCATGTTAGTAAATAAGTACCTAACATTAGCTAATACAACCTTATTGTAAAGTGTTACCAAGTATTTAAAAAAACCTAATACATTTACATAAACCATACAAATTAATGTTTAATTTAATCTGTTTACATTTGTTTTTTCATTCATACATTTAAATGCATAACTAATTCATCATTTTCCCTCCTGCACTATATGTACAGTAAAGTAGTCAAATGCATCATCATATAAACCCAATGGCAGCATCTTTCTCTTCACCTTCATTAACATGCACAGTAACCAATTACTGTTTGGTTCTAGTCTTGGGAGTACTTAAAGGGGTTGACAGATGACATAAAGCTCTTCATTATGCATATGAAGCAAAGCCTTGTTGCGATCTGTATTCCTAGTTATGTTCGGTTAGAAAATGAGTCATAATTGCAGGTTTGAGAACGGGCTATTACAGCTCACTCATGCAGTGCTGAGACTCTTACTGTAGCTCTATAAACATAATGTTTGCTTTCGGAAAAAATATGCAAATTAATGGGAAACTTGTTGCAGTTTTGCTAAAGCCAGTTATTCAGGATTAATTGGGGAAATGAAGAAAGCAGCGGAAATGTTTCAGTTAATTGGCTTTATTTTTAGATGAACTGATAGACCCCTAAAACAATGCGTTCAATCTGTCATTTTGGAGAACAAAGTTTACTATCAAAAAGCATCAGTTGTGAAAATCTGTTTATATATTGTTTATATATTTTTAAAGACTTCTTTTATTTTAGTTACTATATTATATAGATTGTCTTGCTCAACTCACCGTCATAGCAATCACAGACTAGCACCTCACATAACGGCAATTAATATCATTGTTTGCTAGACCTGTTGTATGTATGCAGAACCATTTTCTCATATTTTGTACAGTTTTTATTTTCCTATATGTCCTACTTTGTGTTCATCGAGGTAAAAAACAAATTGTTTGGTTATTAAAACCAAAATGAATGATTATATTAGTGATCAGTTCTGTTAAAATTAAATCCTTTAGCTTCCATTAAAGCTTCCTATTAAACATTGTATAAAACTGTATAAATTATGTACCTACAAATCCTGAATCAGTTAGCTGTCCAATACATAGGTGAACTCCTATCACATTACAACTCTTCACGTTCCAAAATTCTGGCCACTTTATAATACCTAGATAATAAAAACTGACTGCAGGCTGTAGATCCTTTCCTCATTTTTCACCTACACTTTTTAATTTGAAATTTAAACCACACCATAAGGACCTGACTGAGCCATTGCCTACTGTTAGTGATCGCCAGGCAGTGAGTTTTATTTACAGGTGCAATGAGTGATATCCCAACAAACATGAAGACAAAAATACATCATGGGTTGCCACAGCGGAATCAACTGCCAACATATCCAGCATATGTTTTACACAGCGGATGCCCTTCAAGCTGCAACCCATCACTGGGAAACATCTATACACACTGATTCACATACATACACTAAGGTCATTTTAGGGTGCTTTCACACCATACCAGAGTTTGCACAAATTGTACCCCAGACCACCTCTTTCAGGTGGACTCGAGTATGGTTCATGCGTGCGCACCCGAGTTCAGAAGACAACGTTCACACTAGCTAAACGTATCATACTCTGACGTAAAGCGAACCTGGGTGCGGACCAAAAGTAAGAGTGTGAAAGCACCCTTAGTTTATTAAATTCACCAGTGTCTTTGGACTGTGGGGGAAGAGCACCTGGAGGAAAGCCACGCGAACATGTAAACTCCACATAGAAATACTAGCTGACCCAGTCGGGGCTTGTAGCAGCGACCTTCTTGCTGTGAGGTGACAGTGCTAAACACTGAGCCACCGTATTGCCCCAACATTTAGCTAATACAAGAAAAAAAAAAGTACTATTTTTACAATACTTATCACTGCAATTCTGAAATCAAGAGATTTAAGCTATTGTACACGCACTTCTCCTACTACCAAGTTCATTTTATATTGTTGGCTCCATCCCTTCTTGGAACAAACCACCAACAAAATACATATATTGTTAACAATATACATTAAAAAATTGTACAGATGACTAACCCACACATATATCAACAGATCGGATGTACATCAGGATAGAGAGGAAAAAAAGGACAGAGTTAAATTCCATTTCCTGACTTTAATAATAACATACTCAATTGGGTGGCACTATAAAATTGAAGGTTCAAAACAAGTATGTCTGATAAATTTGTATGTTAAGTATGTAAATAAGACACATCTTAAAAAAAAGCTCTGGGTGTGACTTAATATCAGCAGCATTTGAGATAATATGTACACTATATACATTAAAAAAGGTTTGTGTATCTGGTACATCAAAGCAGGTGTTTGGTGAGACAGTAAAGGGAAAAAGAACAAATTTTTTGGTGGAATGTGTCTATTTTGAGAACATCAAGGTGAACAGAACTTTGTTTTGTTTTTTCCTTTCCTTTTGCTGGGATACAGCAGGTATAAAAATGTCAGAGAGGCCAGCAAGGCAGCGAACATTATGAATTGAGAAAAGATCAAAAGACAAAGCTGCAATGCCTGAACCCTGACAGAGAGTAGGAGTATGAGGGTGGAAGGATAGAGACAGGTAACCGATGAAGATCATTTTCATGAAATATGCACTAACCCTGGAGGAGTTACGACACAGATGAACAGCTGCCTAGCAGTGACTATATTGGTTACAGTAGTAAGCAAGCAATCAAACAAATACATAAACGTGGTGTGTGTATTTTCTTTTATTTGGAAAAGAATTTGATTGATTGATTGATTGATTGATTCATTCATTCATTCATTCATTCATTCATTCGATTGATTGATTCATTGATTCAAGTTTACAAATTCTTATTGCTTGAGTTTTTCATTTGCATATGATTTGTCAGACTGATTAATCATCTGTTCAATAATTAACAACTTTAAGTTCAACTATTAAAGTCTTATGCGTTTCTTTTTGTATTTAATAACTTAAATTATGAGGATAATTTAAGACCATGTCAAATGTATTATTGAAATTAGCTTCATCACAATAAACACTGATTACATTCTGTGCATGTTTTAGAGTAATAACCTTAGTGTAAAACATGTCTCCAAAATATCACATTACCTCTTAGATGGATGGATAGATGGATAGTCAGAAAAGCTAAATATATGGAGTTGGTTATATATTAAAAAAATTATTAATTTACAAATAGATTAAATGCTGTAACAATGTTTTTTTGTTTTGTTTTTTTGTAGTGAAACCAGTAAGTATTATACAAGCTGAGATAAACTAAAAAAGGGGAAAATATATAATTGTTGTAATCTCATTGGGAAACGTTGTGGCAATCAAATGCTCCTTGAGACGTGCATATTAATGATGCCATGTGGATCATCAGAGTTTGTGTTTTGTTCCAACTGGCCTGTTTTTTGTTTTTTTTACTGGGATTTTATACGCATTCAATTTACATGAGAACGAGGAAACAAGACTCACAGTATGTAATTTCCATGTCATTACTGAACTCCTATTATTCAGTTATACCTAGGTCTATCTAGATTTTCATTCTATAGTACCTTTAATTTGCTTGTCTTCCACTGGAGATGCATTGGCTCTGTCAACACTGACCTTTGCCAAAGCAAAGCTGTGTCAAAGCAACTTTCACCAAGCATGTGAATAGTGCATCTACAGATTTAACATGACAACATCTCCAGTAGTGGTGTGTCACTTCCATTATTTTTTTCAGTTAAACTTGCTGCAAGCACAATGTTAATTGTTCTTTCTCTTCCATAATTCATTAATTCAATATACATGCTGTATTTTGAAGTGTGTAGAGTAAATTTTGAATAGCTGGACTGCGATAGTTTATTTAAATAGCATAAACTGTAATAGTATGTTTTAATAAAGATGTCTGAGCACTGTGTCTTTGTTCAGGCTTGTTTCAATTGCAATACAAGGATGACTTATGAAAGAGCAGGAGGAGATACATAACCGCAACCCAAAGTCAAAGTAAATGGATGGAAATTATGGAAATTTGGAGTTGATGAATACTGCCTATCTACAGAAGAAGAGTGTGGCAATACATGAGACCACAGCTAGAAAAATACATGTTTCAGTCGATAACACTACCCATGTCTGAAGCTAGCTCAATGGAGGAGAATTGCCCAAGCTGCAGCATTTCAAAGCAAAAGAAAACCAGAAGGACTTTACAAGGTAAGTGCTTGGCAACAAGGATGACTTCTGTCTAGACTTATAGACAAAATGTGTCCGCAGTACTATTGCCAACTCTCAAAAAAAAAAAAAAACATTAAAAAAAAGTCATAAAAGTGCTATGAACATATTATACACAAACACAAATGGTTCTTCTGAGTAGTTAAGGTGCTATATGGCACCATTAAGATGTTTTTTAGCTCATAATTATAGGGGAACCAATCTAAATACTATATAGCACTAGTAATGGTACTTCAGAGATTTGGGGCTACGTAGCACTTAAAGTGGTTTCCCTATGATTAAGAACCAAAGAAAAGTGTATGTATCATCAATAAATAGGGCTAATACCACACAGTTTGAATAGTAAAAACAAACAAAAAGTAATTTTACAAAAACAATCATATTACAAACCATGTGAGAGCATACACGCCATTCACCTGTGAGTAGAATAGGGTTAGAGTGGAGAAAGGGAAAAAGGAAAGACAATAGCACAAAAGAGATGCTGTAATGTAGGCACATACAATAAAAAAGTAATACTGGAATTAAAGTAACTTCTCATTTGTATTTTGTTCAATGCTAAAAATAAATAAATAAAGTGGCTTGTAATATTTTTTAACAAGAACCCCACAATTTCTCAAATAAAATACATCAAAGCTTGTTTTAGTTTGTTAGATTGTAGAGAGACTTGGCAACTCTGTCCTAATCTCAAACTTTAAAAGTGTAATGACAATAGGCTATCACAAGTGGATCAGAGTGCAGTTCAGTTAAAACTGAAACAGTTTTTTCTCTCTATACACATAGTAGTCTGTACCATGTTGACCCATAGCAGAAGAAGGCAAATGACTGAGTCTTATAGTGGCCCAATGCATTAGCTCTCTTCTTCACAAAAACCACACACAGAACAATTATGGGAAATAGCTGTATTTTAGTGGTAATGAACAATATCTTAACTACAATAATTGAAATGGTACTTTTACCAAGATTTGTTTATTATGAATTGTAAATCACAGTACTAAAGGTAACCTTAAGAGAAAGCCAATACATGTACAGATCCTCCCTCATCAGAGAAGTGGTAGAAAGTAGACAAAAGAAACACATTTAAACTCCATGTGTGACTGGGAATGTCTTATTTGTCCACCTGTGATCAGATTGATGAAATCGCATCTTAATACCAGGTATGACCAGGGCTTTACCTACATGCACGCACATGATCTCTCTCCCGCAGGCTCTCTCTCTCACTCTGTTTGCCTGTCACTGCTGATGGGGAACTAGGAAATCTAATATGCTAAAACTGATGAAAATTCTGACAAATATTAGGCTGCAAAGAGCAAGACTAGTTTGAACTTGTACTGTATATAGGCCTACCTTAGCAAAGGACCAAGTGACTCCGCTGCGTGTCGTGTGGTTTGTCGCCTTCACTTTGTGCATTAAAATCCTTTAATGCAGAGCAAACTGTTGATTATCCCTTACTTAAACCACCTTAACACAAAACTGGCAAGACTAACAGATCAATCCCTGAAAGCAGCTATAAAAAATCAATTTACTTTGGATATAAGCATATAAACAAGATCATTTTGAAGAATAAATCAATGAAGTATGGTTGTCTGCGTGACGCAAACACTGACGAAATCAGCAATGTCTGTGGTAGAGGGACCTTGAAAATTCCCCATGAATGTTGGTGTGCTCGACGTGGAACATGATTTATCTGAAATGACATTAGCTTTGAATGGTTATGGATGCAGTTGTGCATTGTTGTGAATAATGCATGGGACTGCTTCAATGACTTATAGGGGGTTGCCAGACAAACTGAAAAAGCCTTAGGCTGCTCACTGGACCTTTCTGATTCATGGAGCTAAAAGAATGATATGGAGATGATACATAGAAATTCAGAGTTTACCAGGTGTGTGGCTCTGTGTGAGGTGTCAGAAACTGCAGCTGTGATGCATTATAAGAAAGAGACCTTTCTTTCTTTCTTTCTTTCTTTCTTTCTTTCTTTTTCTTTCTTTCTTTCTTTCTTTTTTTCTTTCTAACTATCTAAATGAGTCTGTCATTTAATGCTGAATGAATATGCAACAGGAATAGATTTTGGAGTGCAGTTGAAATTGTGTTGAATGGCACAGATGTTAATTATTCAGCTTTATCAAATACGTTTGGTTTGATTTCCTGAACTACTTACTTTGAAAAATAAATGTGTTAGGGTTAAGAAAGGTTAAGAATCTAACTTATGATTTTGGCCTGATTTATTTATTTATTTATTTGTTTAAACAGTGAGTTAATTTAAGATGTATTCATTCATACATATATACACATACATATATACATACAGTATTCATAGCGTATTACAGCCTTATTGCAAAATGGATTAAACTCATTTATTTCCTCAAAATTCTACACACAAAACCCCATAATGACAATGTGAAAAATAATTGTTTTAAACTGTTGCAAATTTATTAAAAATAAAAAAAACAGAAAAATCACATGTACATAAGTATTCACAGCCTTTGCGCAATACTTTGTTGATGCACCTTTGGCAGCAATTAGAGCCGCAAGTCTTTTTGAATATGATGCCACAAGCTTGGCACACCTGTCTTTGGGAATTTCTGCCCATTCCTCTTTGCAGTACCTCTCAAGCTCTATCAGGTTGGATGGGAAGCAATGGTGTGCAGCCATTTTCAGATCTCTCCAGAGATTGGTGGATTGCTGCACAGATGGTTGTCCTTCTGTAAGACTCTCGTCTCTCCACAGAAGAATGCTGGAGCTCAGTCAGAGTGACCATTGGGCTATTGATCACCTCCCTGACTAAGGCGCTTCTCCCCCGATCACTCAGCTTATATGGTCGGCCAGCTCTAGGAAGAGTCCTGGTGGTTCCAAACATCTTCCACTTACGGATGATAGAGGTCACTGTGTTCATTGGAACTTTCAGAGTAGCAGAAATTGTTCTGTAACCTTCCCCAGCCTTGAGAAAATCCTGTCTCGGAGGTCTACAGACATTCCTTTGTCTTCATGCTTGGTTTGTGCTTTGTTGTGCATGCACTGTCAACGCTGGGACCTTATATAGACAGGTGTATGCCTTTTCAAATCATGTCTAATCAACTGAATTTACCACAGGTGAACTCCATTTAAGTCGCTGAAACATCTCAAGAATGATCAGTGGAAACAGAATGTACCTGAGCTTATTTTAGATCTTCACGGAAAAAGCTGTGAATGCTTATGTACAGGTACATGTAATTTTTTATTTTTAAAAAGTTCACATTGTCATTATGGGGTATTGTGTGTAAAATTTTGAGGAGATAAATGAATTTAATACATTTTGGAATAAGGCTGTAACATAAAAAATGTGGAAAAAGTGAAGCGCTATGAATACTTTTTGGATGCACTGTAAATATACAAATAAACATATATTTGACAGGCAAAACAATTACAATAGCAGACCAGAGAACTGTGTTTGTATTGCTAAAATGGCAGTTTCAAATTACTTTTAGAACATAATTGAACTCTTTGAAATAGCTCTACATATATTCTGTAAATGCCCATTGTATGGTTACCAGTTGAGAAAGCACCACCATGATGCATTTGGTCAATAACGGACAAATTTCTTCAGGCTTATAACCCCTTGGCCTGTAAGAATAGTCATATTAATCTCGTAAAAATTGAGGTAATTCACCTTACTTACTATACACTGTAGAAGTAGGTAGGAATTATGTAAATAGCCTGATTTAAATGCACCCAAAAAATCTGTTATAATTGAATCATTTGAATCATTTGAATTGATGTCTCAGACTCAAAAGCCTTCATGTAAATACCTCAGTTGATACTGAGATTGATTTGACCATAATGACATGTTAAGACCTTAATTAATTCAATGGCCCTTACAGAAAAACAACGTGAATGTCACATCAGCTCCACATGTTAAAATTACATATGAAACAGTAATTTTTGTAATATCACAGATGATTTCAAAACATGTAATATGACACTTGTTTTTTGTTGTTTGTTCTTTATTTAAAAAAATGTAACCTTGATTTGAAGGAAATAGGTTGTGCAGACCCAAAATAATCTGATGACATGGAAAAAAGTAAAGCATTGCACATACCAGAAACCAACTATTTTCTTAAACTGATATACAAACAAATATGCAGTGTTTGATGGTGATGTCTACATATTATTTCATACAAATGTGAATCATTTTATTAATTTTTTGGTCATAAAAATTTGTCAGTACATGAGACTGTATGTTTATTTAAAAGATCTCCTCTGACATGTACATCCGTTATTTATTTAGATATACCTTACAGGCAAAAAAAGAAAAAAAAATGAAAAACAAATCCAGTGGGAATAAGATTGCTGTTTTTTTGGCATGCACTGAGATTAACATGATCAAAATAAATCTAAACAAATATGAGAACAGAATGCTTAACGTTCATATAAACAGAACTTTCAGAATCGGCTGAATCTGTATTATTGAAATACACCTTACAGTACACTGGCTCAGATTATCTTCTTTATAAAACATTCAACGTTCACACAAGCATTCATGCATTTGAAATATTTTCAAACTTGGTTTGTTTCATTAGCCACAGAATGTCTTCAGTGAACACATCATCCAAGCAAATGTTCAGGGTGCAATGCAGTTTGCCTATAAATGAATGCAAATGATTCTTTTTTTCTGCTTCTTTTAAAAAACGTGATGGTGAAGGACCGTGAAATTGAACATTTTCAAGTCACTGTGGCCGTTGTGCATGCTAAAAAATGGTATGGCTGGAAAATGGCACCAGCCAATTTGTGATACTAATTATTTTAGGATCAAGTTCTCTGTGAGGAATACAGAACAAAAATCCTGAGTCTTTTTCAAAGATACACCTTTCATCAAAAATGCCACAACTTCATCAAAAAATCATCAATGGGTGACCTTTAAATTAATGACTGAAACTGTTTCTCCTCAGTCATCCCTGAAGACAAGCTACTTCAAATGCCAGATATTGCATCAGCCTTAAGATTTGAAGTGACCTCTTTCTCTTCAGAGTTTTATTGACCATTTGAAGCACTCGTCCTGATGAATGGGATGAGAGGGAATATTGTGGCTTTTAAACCAAGTGAATTAGCAGAGCTTTATTTTGTTCAATAGCAGGAGAACTAATGGGTCTCATATGTTTAGACGCCCTCTCAAATGTCACAAGTTTTGTAGATAATGAAAGTGTAACTTATTTGATATTTTACTCACATGATCAAAATCTGGGGATCATTTTTTTCACAAATTATGCTGTAAATGAGAAATTCCACTTTGTGTGGATTCCTATTGAAATTATTGAATGTAAATGAATATGTAAATATGAATTTGATTGATTGATTGATTGATTGATTCATTCATTCATTCATTCATTCATTCATTGGTGTTTCATATGGGGCAATCCCTCCTTAAGCAATTAATGTAGCTCTAGTCTGTCTAAATTAATTAATTAGTTGATTTGGTATTTTAAATATCTCTCATAAACATAACTGTAGATTCAAAAGGGGACTAATGTTATTGTGATATCAATGGGAAAATATTACAAATTAAAACTTGTATTTAAAATGGATAAATAAATAAGTTATAGATTCTACAACCAGAAATGATAATAAACAACCTCATTTAAAGGTGCAGTAGGTGATTGTCTTCAGAAACATTTTTTGTTGTGCTGGTTGAAAGTCTCTTCACATTCACAATAGTAATGATTAAAGCAAATGATCTAAATGTATTTATATCTATTTTTATATTTTGGGTAAGGGATAAAACTAAAAAACTTTAATCTAATTAAATATTGTCAGGGCAACAATTTCCATTCTGATAAGTAGCCCTAACTGCCTGTCAACAAATGTAGATTTGTACATCTGCGCATCTGTTTACGCAGCTCTGCCATTTGCGCGTGCACGTGCACCGCTTGTTCATGTGCACATGAGACAAATGCAACAAAAACAAATGCTGAATCAAAACTTTCTCAAATCCTGAGTCAATACTGGAGTTAGTTTTGCACACTGGAGGAAGGATGACACCATGGCTGAAGTATTTCTTTTAGACAGGTAATGTTATGATTTAATAGTATTTTAGTTATGCAAAGCTTATGGAGATTGTGTTGTATTATCAATGGGTTATATGCACGGAAGTGTTGTTTAGCCACTGACATCTTCTGGCAAAAAATTGATGTGACTATTCTCAATTTCATGAGGGACCTTTTACACCATCGATAATGTAGGTTTTTAGTAAATAGAGCTATTCTGCCTAGCTGCTTTACTGGGGTGAAGTTGGCTGTTTTAGTCACATTACATTGGTTCATTTTTGAGCAATGACATCCTGTGACGGGCTCCCTATATTGTTTACCCTGCTACTTTGAATATTAGGTCTGAAATAGCAAGTAAGTATGGCTTAGTAATTAGTGTATTTCCTGTAAACCGCCGGCCAACTACTAAGCATACATTAGTCACTTTAGGACAATGCGCATGAGAGAGTAAGACCAGCAATCCTTGCATGCATGAAATATTGCACATTATGACAAGTTTTGCTTGCTACACAACTGAAAATGTGCTAGATATAATACAGTTTTTTGTTCAGAATTGTAGTATTATAAAGTACTGTAAAGTTGTTGTAAGAATGAAAATTATTATATGCATTTGTTTATCTGGCAAAACGTGTATTTATACAGATTCCAAAGGCAGATACTGATAAGATCAGGGCCTAGTGTGTGGACTTTGGGGGTTTTACGATGTGGTCACATGTTGATTGGTCAGTTTGTACAGTCGTGGGAAAAAGTTTTGAGAATGACACAAATATTAGTTTTCACAAAGTTTGCTGCTAAACTGCTTTTACATCTTTGTTTCAGTTGTTTCTGTGATGTACTGAAATATAATTACAAGCACTTCATACGTTTCGAAGGCTTTTATCAACAATTATATGACATTTATGCAAAGAGTCAGTATTTGCAGTGTTGGCCCTTCTTATTCAGGACCTCTGCGATTCGACTGGGCATGCTCTCAATCAACTTTTGGGCCAAATCCTGACTGATAGCAACCCATTCTTTCATAATAACTTCTTGGAGTTTGTCAGAATTAGTGGGTTTTTGTTTGTCCACCCACCACTTAAGGATTGACCACAAGTTCTCAATGGGATTAAGATCTGGGGAGTTTCCAGGCCATGGACCCAAAATTTCAACGTTTTGGTCCCTGAGCCACTTTTCACCTTATCACTTTTGCCTTATGGCACGGTGCTCCATCGTGCTGGAAAATGCATTTTTCTTCACCAGGTCTCAGCAGGTCCTTTAATGACAGCAATGAAATAAGTTACACTATGTTGTTGTTTGACTTTTGTTGCTGTCTGTTCTTACCCTCGTGTTTGTCATTTAGGTTAGAAAAGCTGCTAGGTAAGTCACGTGACATACAGGTACATCTCAACACATAGAATTACAACCGTCTAGAGATACACTATATGAGAGTTTGTGCCAACCATTGTATTTTTAGTTCAGTTGTTAGTTAGTGTACGTAGATTAGGTAGGATGTCATTGACAATAAAGATTTCTTTTTTCATATATTTTGTTTAGAAAGATTAGATTAGAGGGGATTTTTGAATATTAGTAGGGCTGTTTTTCTTTAGTGCCACCCATAGCCAGTTTTTCTTGTTATTGCTTATAAAATTTTAAATAATTCACTCACTGTTTCATCATCACATCTTGTAAATAAATCACCATCATTTTTACACCAGTTATTGTTGTCTGTTCTTACTTTGGAGTACAATTTTTCTTTTCCGTTTTAACAAAGTCCTCCAATCCAAGTGTGCAACCCCAGTGCCCTAGACTGCCTTGGGGGTGTAACTATACAATATACTTGAATATTTATTTATTTATCTATTTTCATGGGGCTAACTTTACCTTGTCCTCCACACATGCTTCTACACAAAAAAGCAGATGAAAGCATTCAAACATGGACTTTTTTTTCTTTTTTTTTTAATGAGTAAATGACCTCCGTGCTGTGCTTCACAATAACATTTGTCTCATTTGGTGTACACAAGGATAGATATTTTTGAGAAAATGTTTATTACAAACTACCCTTTCTTCAGCTTTTTGAGTCCATTTCATGAACCTTACCTTCATGATCAACAACATCTGGGACTACAATAGCTTTTCTTCATTTCTCAATATTACCCATTTTAATAACCACAAACTACACAAAAGAAACATTTTGAAGTTATGTGATGCTAGCAAGGGCAGCACGGTGGTGCAGTGGGTAGCACAATCGCCTCACAGCAAGAAGGTCGCTGGTTCAATCCCCGGGTGGGTCAGTTGGCATTTCTGTGTGGAGTTTGCATGTTCTCCCCGTGTTTGCGTGGGTTTTCTCCGGGTGCTCTGGTTTCCCCCACAATTCCAAAGACATGCGGTATAGGTGAATTGGGTAAGCTAAATTGGCCGTAGTGTATGTGTGTGAATGAGTGTGTATGGATGTTTCCCAGTGATGGGTTGCAGCTGGAAGGGCATCCGCTGCGTAAAACATGTGCTGGATAAGTTGGCGGTTCATTCCGCTGTGGCGACCCCAGATTAATAAAGGGACTAAGCCGAAAAGAAAATGAATGAATGATGCTAGCAATTCTTAAATAGAAGAATCCCTTGCTGCTCTCCATCTGAATTTTGCATGTCAATAGTGACATAATGTGCAAATAACCTATTATGGCCCATAAATACACTCAGCAGTTTATATATTCATTCATTAATTTTCATTTTGGCTTAGTCCCTTTATTAATCTGGGGTTGCTATAGCGGAATGAACCGCCAATCTATCCAGCACATGTTCTATGCAGCAGATGCCCTTCCAGCTGCAACCCATCACTGGGAAACATCCATGCACACCCATTCACACATACACTACGGACAATTTAGCCCACCCAATGCACCTATAACGCATGTCTTTGGACTTGTGGGGGAAACC
>CAIGQW010000415.1:2251342-2274931 GCA_903798125.1 Danio choprae | reverse complement strand
TATATTTATATATATATTTAAATCTAGAAAACATCCAAAGCCTCTCTGCTTATATAAAATGCATGGAAAGTTTTTAATTGTTTGTCTTTATTTCCAGTGCCTTGTTATTCAAGTATTCCTTGTTATTCTCTGTTGTGTTTTGTTATGTATTTCTGACTGTCTGATCTGACTCTTAAAGTATTTAAGAATAATTTAAGATTTGCCCAGTGTTGACAGTAATGGGTTTGGTATTTTATTTTATTTCTTTTTTTTTTTGAGTGACCTACTGACAATATGCAAATTAAAGCACAATGAAGCTTACTTTCAGATTTACTAATGTAACACACAAATCAGTGCAAAATAGGTCACAAACAAGCAGAGTGGATGTTGATAAGGTGCATGCAATTATATTAATAAAACATTAATCCCACAAAGGCCTAGGGTTGCCTGCAATGTTCTTTAATGGGCCCTCTTGGGGATAGCCTAAGGGTCCACAACGGGCTGCAGGTGCTGGGCCCTTGAGAGTTTGCTTATTGGCAAAATGTTTACCCCTTAGTGCTGGCCTTGCATGAGCAGCCCTCACCTCGCCCCCAGGAAGCCCACACTAGCACTGCAGTCTGTATATGTCTTTAATCCTTTCATGCATATGATCACACCTAGGCTGGTGGAACTAGAATGTTTCAAATGCACACCATCAGATCAATTAAAATCTGATGGTTTGTGCTAAGGCATACAAAGAGATGTGCTGTGGTTGTCATAAATCCCAATTTATCAGTTTTCAAACATACATTTATCACTGGTTTCAGATTCAAATACGCATAATTACTAGCAAAACATAACATTTAAGGTTTGTAAAATACATGCTGAGGTCTATGACTATGGCAATAATAATTATTTTTTAAATATAATTCACCTTTATTCACTGTTTATGTTACTAGAACATTTACTCTACTCCACTCTCAGTTAAATAGCCACTTACTTTCATGTATTTCAGAAGAAAATTCTGAATTAACGTGTTGTAAATCCAGCAGATCAAATCTTTCTTGAAGCGTAGACTAAACATGGCAGGGGCCATCACCCATTAAACAACCAGTAATCATCTGTTGCCTAAGGATGAATTTGTACAAAAATCATACAGTGTTTTCATAAGACTTACACAGTATTAAAGAGTAGCACAAAAAAGATGTGTAGCATTTCATTCCCTTTAAAAGTTGATGAAGATGTTTATTTTACTCTTTCTAATTATATTCGCAATTATATGGCTGTTTGTACTGAGCATTGTTTTTCTCTTGCCATACGTGATCAGTTTTAGAGTTGGATGGTGTTGCTTACTAATGGAGCTGTAATTCTTCCGTTTGTCATCTTGTCTCTCTCCCTTTCTTTTGTATTAATTAGACTAACTTGGTTGTTGTTCTCTAAGGACAAAGTTATTCATTTGCAACGCTGATTCATGCTGACCCTCTAACTCAGCCAGGGTCACTCCAATGTGTGATTTGACAGCAAACAATTTATCATAATCTGGTGGGAGACATCATTTGTATGCCACACACAAGTCGTGTCTCTGGTGTCACTCCCAACGATTGTCTTAATGAACCCCCTATTGGATATAAAAGCCAAGACCTGGCAGCAGCTTGTGTAATGTTGCTGGTGTTAATTGCCTTTGAAACAGAAGGCTGCAAAAGCACACATGCACACATTTACAACCTGAGGGATTAACCTGTCACCAGCGCTTCACACACAGACATGCTTAAGATTATGTACCCCTTTATGTATGAGGATTTGGGAGAGGTATACTTGTTAAATGTGATATGATCTGATACAATTTAATCTTTATTTATTTATTTATTTATTTTTTATTAGGACTTGTGCTCCTTCGCAGTCAAAATGACATTAGAAAATAACTGGATATTTAAAAATTACAAAAACTTGAAAAAATGGTACAAGTGATAAGTTAATCTTAAAATATCTTCAATTGTGAGAAAAGTCTATCTTATTTTAATTTTCTGGAGAAAGCTCTATGTATAACTTGATGTATACCAGACCAGATATCAGGATACCGAAAGCCAAAAATGAAACTGGAACTGGAAAGCATCAATATCTAAAATGTTGCAATATATGCCTGAAACTCTAGCCATCATTAAAAAACAGACTGCTCTCACATTTGCCTATTCTTTGAGAATTACGCATGCTGGCAGTAGACATAGGCCCTTGGCCTGAATGGTAAGCAGCACTTTAATGCTAACTAGGCGTAGAACTAGCAAGCACACATGAGAGAATCCTAAAAATAGTTGAACATTCTAGAGCCATAACCACGATAGACATGAGCCCCCAAATTGTGATGCCCAGATGCCATGTTTGTTCTTCTCTGTTGATTTATTATAACATGAAAAACTCGGTATTAAAAAAAAAGAAATAGGTATTTTACAATGGCTGTTTTTTTCCCCTGGATTATGATTCATTTATATACTACATTTTCATTGCTTTACACTTCTCATATAATGTATATATGTTATGTTCTGAGAGGGAAACACAAACTAGCTGATAAATGGGAGCCAGGAGTTTAATTGGTTGTCAGAAGAGTTCACGACCTACCAGTTTACATGGTCCAACCAGAAGGAAAGACAGGACCTCTCAGGACGCTGCACTGGGATTTGTTGTTACCGTGTGGATTTTTTGGATTTAAAAAAAACTCTAAGCATTTGAAAGAAAAAAAAAAAACATGAATCTGATAGAGAACCCCTGCTGACCGTTGTGACTATGTTAAGGTTGGTAATTAAATTAAAAAATAACTTGATGTTTTTATGATAAGGAAATATTCTGGATGTGAAGTGTCATGATTTGTGACTTAATGGCAATTATGAATGAAAAATTCATTTATAAAGGTCTTTAATAATCTGCTTCTCCAAATTTCAAGATTAAAAACATGTTTAAGGGATGTGAAGCAGACATGATTAACAGCAGTCTGTGTCATACTAGAAATATTTTCACTGTGATTTAATATCAAGTCACATGACCAATTACTTTCTCCCTAGTTATCCCTGTTGATAAATAATACAAAAAAATGATTTAGAACAATAATGTAGTAACCACAGTAAATAGCAGAGTAAAAAATAAAAACACTAGTTTAATCCCTTAAAATGTACTGCACAATTCTTAAACTTTATTTCTACAATTTATTAGAAACTACAATAATGTTAAAGAGTATCATTTTGCTTTTTTTTCTGGGGGAATGTAATTCATGTGTTAGTACACTACTCATGAGCACTTTTAAATAAGCTACTCTTTTGCTCTAGTTTGCTCTTTTACTCTATTCACAGTACATTTTTGAAAAGTAATGTTACCCAAAGTTGGGCAAAAATAAGTTGAAAGATATTTTATTATAAAACACTATACATAATTCTATACTATACTGCTTTGATATATTATTGGTCTTAACATTTTGCAGTACTCTTTCAATGATTGTTGACTTTTACCAGCAATCTACCCCTGCCAGAAATCCCCTTTTTACATTTGTCTGTTAATTTCTTTATATGTGATGCAAAATTTAGTTTTAAGTGCATCCACTCCACACAGTGGATTCAATATGGGTAAATTTTCTGCTCTGATCTCACAACTAGGCATTAAAAAGAGTAAGAGAAACCAATAAGACGCCTCATGTTTATGATGTCATTGTAACGCCGTAGTGGCGGATGGTGACAGAACGAGACGGAGAAGGAGAAACATTACAAAACGGATTTATTGAACACTTACTGGGAACAGATACTGGATGCGGGAAGACAGGACGACACAGGAACAGAACGCGGAGCCCTAGGGTCGAAGGGCCGAGGTGGAGTCCGCAGCTCGCAGGCCGTAGGAGCTGACGCTGGGCGACACCCTCCAGAGGGTGACGCAGACAGGTAGCGCCCACAAGCGAGCTCCATTTCCGGAGCTGGACCGAGAGCTGGGGGGCTGGCTGACTGCAGCAGTGCTGGAGCTGGATGACTGGCTGCAGTTCTGGGGGACCGTGGGAAGCTACTCATGACCCTGGAGCTGAGGCTTTTTCCCAAAAGGAAGGTTAAAAAACTGTGCGGAGACAGTTGGTTGCTGCCTGAATACAGCGGTCGAATATTGCTGCCTGAAAGCAGCGGAAAGTTAAAAATGAAGCCCCAGCAGCCAATGAGTAGCCTCCCAGTGTCCAGCCGCTGTCCATCTGCATAGGGGGGGTGGGCGGGACTCTCGCTAGTTCTGCGGGTAGCCGCCAGGACTCCCCCTCTTTGCGGTGTTGCCGGCTCGTCCACCTGGTCAGACGGGATTATAAGCTCCTCCATCTCAGCGCGATTCCGCTCCGTCGCTCTAGGGGGCGACCGCTCATCGGCTGGGGGTGGCTCTCCATCTGCGGTGGGCTCTGGCAAGCGCTCCCTGCAGGTGGGTGGTGTTGGTTGGCTGGTCACTGGGTCTGGAGTGGCACTGACGAGTTCTTCCTCCAGGAAGGCGGTGAGTAGCGATCTTTTACTCGCCAGTGTCCACTCCATGTTTGCGGCGATGTTGCAACGAGGACCATCTTTGGGCGATCGTGCTCTGCTAAAGATGATGGGCGTGCAGAGCACGTCGCCCGGAAAGCTGTTAGCAGTCACTCGATCATGGTCCTCAGGGCTGCTTTCCCCCTGCTCCAGCAGGCGGTGATGACGAACGGGACGGTGGGTGGGGACCAGGAATATACGGAGGGAGAAAAATAAAACACTGAGGGGCAAAAAGACTAAAAAAAGAAAATCGGGGGAATGCACGCTGCTAACTTTGGGTCCGGTATTATGTAACGCCGTAGTGGCGGATGGTGACAGAACGAGATGGAGAAGGAGAAACATTACAAAACGGATTTATTGAACACTTACTGGGAACAGATACTGGATGCGGGAAGACAGGACGACACAGGAACAGAACCACACGAAGCAGAATACCGGACAACGAAGGACACAGACGAAAGGGTATAAATAGATGAAGGAATGATTAAGCTAAAGAGACACAAGGGATGAACACAGGTGGAACAGATTAACATTGACGGTGGCGGGAGGAAGACAAAGAAAGCACGTGACAACAACAAATGATGACGCGGACGAACACTGACAGTCATCATGTATACTTTTTACAAAGTATTTTACTATCATTTAAAACTAGAAAATGACAAAACACTAAGGTATTTTGATACAAAATATAAAGCCACAACCCTATCAAATACAAATTACATAATATTTTATACTTGAAATACATCTATCATATATATGCTGCACATCCCTGATGTTCCTTTTGTTTCAATGCATTTGCTCAGTCTTCTTTCCACTTTTTTTTTTTATTGTCACTGATTTGCATTTCAGTGTTTGAGGTGTCTGGAAATGGAAGCAATTAAATTTATTACAGTGAACACAATCAATATAAAGAGCATATCATTAACACCAGATTTTAAAGACAGACCAAACAGTGCACTGACCTATATATTTTTCTTCCATCTAAAATGGTGGATATAAAATGAAATAACTCACACTACAAAGGCTGAAAGCACACACCACATGTCGGTAAATCCGTGAAGGGTAGAGAAAATCCGACAGCCAGGTGGGATTTTCTAGTATCGATAAATCTGAGCAAAGTCTGAGAATATTGTGTTCTCTACTACTCTAAATTACAGTACTTGCACTTCACCATAAAAATGAGCACTTACCCAGTACACTCAGTCTACAATCTACAGTCTAAAGAAATGCCTGATGGGATGGATGATGAGACGTTCACTGCATCTAAAATCACTTATATAGTATGGTAGGTAATATATTTGGATGTTCTGCATCACATCAACTTTGTTGAAACAAATCAATGCCTTCCATCAAAAGGAATGAGAAGAGACACAAAAAAAACTTAGGGGTGGAAACCAAAGACCTTGATCTTTTTTTATGCATGCTTATATTAGGATAGCATTGTGGTTAGATGTTATCAAATATGGTGATAATCAAGCTGTATAAAGAAAATATCTATATTTTTATATTCTTGACTAGACATGGGAGCAAAGTTATTTATGGCAGAACCAAATGGGAATTTTTATGAGACAGGTGTCAAATCAATACTTTTAAAATGGTACCAATGGATAAACAGTGGCTGAATCAATACTTAAAAGCTACAAAATGACAGTGGATGATGGATATGGATTTGTATTATCAAGAACGTTGTATCTTGCTTTTTATATTGATATTCTAAGTTATGGATTGCTTTATTTGTTTATTATTGTGGGGTTTTTTCATGTTTTTTATTATTCTTTCCATCAAAGCGCCATTTATTAAATGTAAAAATATTTGTAAATATTTATTAAAAAATTAAATAACAACTTTCTAATTAGATGTAGTTTCAAATGAAATTATTACTCCAGTCATTATTGCTTTTATTACTATTACCATTATTATTCATTCATTCATTCATTTTCTTTTTGGCTTAGTCCCTTTATTAATCTGAGGTCGCCACAGCGGAATGAACCGCCAACTTATCCAGCATATGTTTTACGCAGCGGATGCCCTTCCAGCTGCAACCCATCACTGGGAAACATCCATACACACCCATTCACACTCATACACTACAGACAATTTAGCTTACCCAATTCACCTATACTGCATGTCTTTGGACTTGTGGGGGAAACCGGAGCACCCGGAGGAAACCCACGCAAACACGGGGAGAACATGCAAACTCCACACAGAAACGGCAACTGACCCAGCCGGGGCTCAAACCAGCGACCTTCTTGCTGTGAGGCGATTGTGCTACTCACTGCGCCACCGTGCTGCCCCACCATTATTAATATTAATAATAATAATAATAATAATAATAATAATAATAAATATAGCTGCATGTGTAACGGGTGTCCCATCAGCAACACACCTGTCCATATTCACTCAAATCTTGTACTCAATGAAAGAGGCCATCCACCACTGTACCCAACTTGGATTTATTTTCTGAGATAAAACAAGAGTACTTAATGCAGGAAAGTGCAGGATTCACATTCAGCTCTCTCTCTCTAACAGTCATACCGCTCTCTGTGAATGTACAGTAAACATTTTCTTAAATTCAAAAATTACACAAAAATAATAAACAACATACCTGAGATAAAACAAAAATACTTAATGCAGGAAAGTGCAGGATTCACATTCAGCTCTCTCTAAAAGGGAAAAATACAAAACTCTCTTGTTGGGATATTGCATACAACACTAAAATGCATTAGCAATGTGTCGTTTCAGTTAGCAAAACACAAATCATCTCACTCGTTCCAAAATAAACATTAGGAACTCAAAACATGTACTAGCATATTATTCACACAACATACACATCTATTTCGAACACTCAAATTATATAAAATTATTTATATTACCCTTTTTTTATCTGTTAACGAGAGATGCGCTTACCTCTAACAGTCATACCGCTCTCTGTGAATGTACGGTAAGCGCAAAGGGACAAAATACCAAAATTCCTGCAATATATTAACCACAAGGCGGCACTCAAACACCATTTAGTTTATAAAGCCTAATTTCATGGTATTCAATCTGATGAATTTAATTATATTATCTTCTCAACTCCGTTACACATGCAGCAATTATCGGGGCCAAGCAGCCCAGCGGCCACATCATAAACAAGCACGACAACAAGCTACAGAGCAACTGGAAAATTCTATAACTTTTGGCAGCATGGTTTGAGCCAAATTTGGTGGAAATTGGGCTAACGATCTATGGAGAGTTCAAAACAACAGATTTTTAAACTAATTCAAGATGGTGGACAGGAAGTCGTGTCAATTAGAGAATAAATTATATCAATGTTCTTGGTATGATCCAAGGAATCTAACAAGACCAGTCTCATGACATTAGACAAAGCTATTCAAAAGTCATTTGATAAATTTTGTGTAATTTCTCGTAATAGTTTAATTGTTTTGCCAGTTTTACCCAGAAGGTGGTGCAAACTGATGTAATTTGGTCAATGTCAGGTCTAGATCACACACATTAAGTTCTATACTTCAAACCATTGCAGTAATTCAGCCTGTAATGTCATCTGGCAGCATTAAATCAAGTTTGTGCATGTGCTAAATGACAACAGTTTTGTCTAACGACATGAAATCCATAACTTTTGGTTTACATGGTCAGAAGACGATCAGAGTCAAATTTGCGAAATTTCAAGATTGGACCAACGGTCTAAGGAGTTAAAAAAAGAATGGTTTAAACTAAATCATAATGACGGACAGGACGTTTGGCAGATTATGGCATAATTGGTATCAAAATTTCATCAAAATAAGCATATGCAGTCAAAATTTATTACCAAATTTGTAAGTTTCATTAATAATGACTAATGAATGTCTAATAACTCTTGACCCATAGGTGGCACTGTCACCAAATATTTATGGTGTGGTCAGTGTGAGGCGACAATGACAGACCTACAATTTGGTGTCATTATCTTTAACTATCGCAGAGAAACAACCTCAGATGTAGTTTGGCGTCATCCCATCACATTTGTCGGTGCTGTAAACAAAAAACTTTTTTTGGACAAAGAGTTGAGAAGTTATAAGCAAAAAAAGCAATTTTTTGTATCTCCAGACCACTAGGGGGCAGTGAGCCGAAACGCTGCAGCTCACTTCAGACCATGTTTGTGATAACACACACCAATTTTGGTGTAAATACGTCAATGTGTTACGGAGATAACACCATAAGTAAATTTTCGCAAGCTCTGTGTTAAATTTGTTCACAAGTTAATCAAAAGCGGTTTGTCTAATAACGAAGAATTTGAATTTTGATTGTAGCCCAATCAGTTCAAAAGTTATAAAGATAAACATAAGTGAAACTTTGGACAAGTGGTGGCGCTTGTTGTGGTTAACATCAGACTGTTCTCTTTCAGTGTGCCAAAGTTTGTGCAAATGCTGCAAACAGTTCATATGGCTGCTATAGACTCCCAGAGCAGAAGAAGAAGAAGCTGGAAGAATAATAATTCAACCTTCGCTGCTTGGCCCCTAATTAATATTAGAAAATTCATCTTTAAAATCACTGGAATAAATTATTAAAGGGCACCTATGAAGAAAATCCTCTTATGTAAGCTGTTTGGACAGAACTGTGTGTAGGTATAGTGTGTCCACTATCATATTGGAGTGAGTATTTTTACTTTTTTGAAATTTCTTGATGTTAAAATAGGATCCAAATCCCTCCTATTTTGAGGCCGACCGCAACTTGACGTAGGAGTGCGGTTTCCCCGCCCACAAAATTGATTGACAGCGGCGTATTAACATGTCTCCATAGTAATGCGTATAATCATATCAACAAGACAGGACGTGCACAAAGCAACTGGGATTAAAGGATCTGTTCGGCTCGATGTGATCATTAATCATCATCAAATGTGATCAAGAATCAGTTTAACAAGTTTAAAACGTTTTTAAACAATGCATGTTTGTAATTAATTACAGCAATTTTACCGTCTTTACTTCATCACCACAGCCGCATGTCAGTACAATTATAAAAGAAGACGCTTCAATCCCGGTTTATTTTGTACATTAACATAACGGACATCCATACAGTAGTGGATATTACCGTGTATTCTGTCACATTTGCAGTGCAAAAACAAAGTTAAACGCACGTGCTGTGTGTGTCTGTGTGTGTGTGTGTGTGTGTGGGTGCGTGAACTTTGTAACGACATTGTTTGTGACTCATCGCAGAAAGTCTTGAATTAACTCCACAACAAATACATCAAATAATCATTGGGAAAGTTCTTACTGTAGTATTTCTCACAAACGTTACGTATAGATCTGCTTCCTTTATGTCTGTCTGTTATCTGACGCAGCAGAGGCGGAGATTGAGGCACACTCTGACAGGCACGTGGGAACGGTGGGCAGGGAGAACCAGCATTAAAGGCACAGGCCACCAAAACAGCTACATAGTGTTCAAAGCAAAAACGCCAACATTCTAATCATCTGATAGGTGTTTTAAGCTGAAACTTTACAGACACATTCTGGAGACACAAAAGACTTCTCTTAAATCCCGAAAAAGGGGTTAAATAGGTGCCCTTTAAATTAAATTATAAACTACTTTTGAACAGTTATTTTATAGTGCAGTAACATTTCACAATTTTACAATTTGTACTGTGTTTTTGATTAAATAAATGCTGCCTTAGTCAGCAGGATAAACTTATTTTAAAACATTTATAAATCGTACTGACCCCAAACCTTTGACCGGTAGTGTATATATATATATATATATATATTCCTGTAACCAATGATTTGCATAGTAGGCCTATGTGTTTAACAGACAACTCATAAACTCATAAAGGTTTGGAACCACTTGAGAAATAAATTATAAATACATTTACATTTTTTGGGTAAACTATCCCTTTAAAAATCATATTTGTCTTCAGTTTAGTCAAATTTTAGCTGTGAATTATGTCTTATGTCATACAGTCTGAAACTTGTCTTATGTCCTAAACTTTTTGGTCTTAAGGTGACACTTAATTTAAAGTATCCAAAATAATAATGTTTTTCACTAAATAACTTTAGTACCTTCAGTGAGAATCAATGCATATTTAATTCATACTAAGACCACAGTGTTTCTTTTTTTTTTCATTACTTAATTCAGTTTCTGTATAGACTATTATAACAAGTTGTTTATGCAGTAAAAAATAAAACTAAATAATAATAATAATAATAATTTAATAAATAATAATAAATCACCTACTATCAGTCGCATTCACAGACCATGAAAGAGCAAGTTTCATTCCAACGGTGAAAAGTAGGATTTGTGTGCCAACAATGCAACTGCCATTAAAATGTATGGGGATGCCAGTGAGAACTAAAGCTATCTCCAGCTGTTATATCCACATTTTTCCTACACCCCAAAGGATGCTTTGTGTTAACTAAGGTAATTACTTCCATTAATTTGTTAACAATCATCCATCGAGTTCATCCATCAAATATTAAAAGGCAGAAGATTACAACAAATTACTTTCATCAGACCATGAATATCCCTAAGGGGGAAATTTCTGCTACACAATATTATAGATGTGTATTGAATAGTAATGTACTGTAAGGAATAATATGGGTGGAAAAACACAGCAAGCTAAAATGAGTTTTGGCCACAGATGTGAATGCAACATTAAAATAACAAGCATACCTTTACTTTTACAAGCATAAGCATTATTTTTTATGCTAATTCAAAATAAAACACAAAGCCAAACATACAGTACCTCTCACCTAGTTTCTATTATGCATATTAATTATTTAGAGCACTTATTAATTAAAGTGATTTGTTGTTTTTTAACGAAAGTTCCCCAAACTTTCCAAACAGACCACAATTTTGAAATGCAGTAATTTGGATAGAAAGTTGGGGGTGGGAAAGGTGGTACAACTTGGTACAAACCAACAGCAATGGCGTATTTGATATGTACATACTATATCAAAATGAGGGCCTCACGGTGGCGCAGTGGATAGCACGTTCGCCTCACAGCAAGAAGGTCGCTGGTTTGAGCCTCGGCTGGGTCAGTTGGCGTTTCTGTGTGGAGTTTGCATGTTCTCCCCGTGTTGGCGTGGGTTTCCTCCGGGTGCTCCGGTTTCCCCCACAAGTCCAAAGACATGCGGTATAGGTGAATTGGGTAAGCTAAATTGTCCGTAGTGTATGAGTGTGAATCGGTGTGTATGGATGTTTCCCAGAGATGGGTTGCAGCTGGAAGGGCATCCGCTGCGTAAAACATATGCTGGATAAGTTGGCGGTTCGTTCCGCTGTGGCGACCCCAGATTAATAGGGGGACTAAGCCGAAAAGAAAATGAATGAATGAATGAATATATCAAACTGGGACAGAAGACTGAACAAATAGCAAGCTTCACTTTTAAATATAAAGTGTCATATCTAGATGGATGTCTTGTTGCTCACTGTTGAGACTATGACTCAGTGAGCTCAGCTGCTTTCAATGGATGAGGGCATGGAGAACATTAATGAGGTCATGTGAAGAGTCTTTTCTGATTTAGCAATAAATAAGGATTGTGTTCAAATCAAGTTTGTTATAAATTGGATCCAGATGTTGATCATTCTCATGTATTAGTACCAGGAAATCTCTAGTGCTTAGTCCCTGAAGAATCCCTTGCAATATAATAGATTTCTGTGGGTTATGAATGAAATTCTCCTGTGTACTCAATTAAATGCTCAAGCTGTCTAATCATGGAGGACTTTCACCTTCGATTGTACTTTTACTGATGATGCCATCTTATAGCCATATTTGTTGACCATT
Organism: Danio choprae; assembly: GCA_903798125.1. Lineage (NCBI taxonomy): Eukaryota > Metazoa > Chordata > Actinopteri > Cypriniformes > Danionidae > Danio > Danio choprae. The sequence goes on along the minus strand of CAIGQW010000415.1, from coordinate 2,262,706 downwards.
AGTTAATGGGTTATGGGTTTAGAGAGAATCAGAGGCAACCGCTTGCTCAGCTGACTCTTGAAAAATACCTCAATATTGATCACTATGAGAACCTCAATTCCCACATGCTCTGATGGATCTGCTTCACTGATCCATGCATCTAGCAGAACAGGTTACAATTATGTGATCAATATGGAAGAATCCATGCAAATAACTAGACAGAATCACCTATACAGCACATTTTCAAATACTGGGACAAATATGAAATTGTTTTAAGGGAAATCATAGTGTTCAATTATCAGATATCAATATTAGACTTATAGCAATTGAATGGTGAGTTTTAATGTTCGGTTTTAGTGAATGTGGTAATTTTTTGTGTCCTTATTATAAATGTATATTATGTGAGTGGCATCACGTCTGTTGAGAAAGCAATAGAACAAATGATAGTAGCAAACGATTTGATGGAATTATGTAATGTTTTGAAGAAGGGTAGACTGGGAACAATATGTAATATGTTTTGTTTGAGCATCAGTGGTTGCTCATCCGTCAGGTTTTAGAGTTCTCCTCGGTGAAAGAGAAGGTCACCTCCACAGGGATAGCCCTGTCACTGTAGTTTGTGCTTACAGGCCAAACATTAATAGAGAGCAGAACAGATATTTTCAAATATTCATTCATTTTCTTTTTGGCTTAGTCCCTTTATTAATGAGGTGACAGTGCTACCCACTGAGCCACTGTGTCGCCATTATTTTTAAATATAAGAAAAAATGAAAAATTTATGTTTGTGTTTAGAATTTCTTTGACCAGTCCAGAATATTAGAATTTTCATCTGCGAGGTGTCTGTGACTCATCAGTGAGCCTTTTTGATGTGCCATTCAGTAGTTTACACATAAAGACTCCAGAGTGCCAGTCTGCTGATTTTCCCACGATTACAGCCTGATCTGTCGGCAGGCACATTACTTGCAAACTGACTCAAATCGAGCTTAAACTCTTGTAGTGTGAACTAGACATTAGAGATAAGGTGTGGAGCTCTGTCACATGGGAGGAGCTCTGAGCCAAGCTTGCACAAATAAAGGAAGTGGTACGCCTCGTGCTTTCCACGTGTTTAGACAAGACATGAACAGCCCTGTGAACAACATACAGCAGAGCTTTGTTTCAGCATGGTACATTTCTGCACATCGTCATTGTTTTACAGTGTCATGTCTCAGGTGTGTATTTAAAAATGGAAATTTTGTGTTTTTATTCTGCTGGCAGCTGGCTTGTTGTACATGCAAGTAACGATTCTCTGTAAGCCAATAGCTTCACCCATTTGGTACTGTACTGTTGTGCTCAGTAACCTTGTGAAAGGATGCCAAAAAAATGTTGCTATGGTAAGGTTTGCTAATTTCTTACCTCTGACAGTGGAAAGTGACATAAATGCATAACGTACTATACTGCACGGAACCAAACTTAATAGGGGCAGTTGTGCCCTAATGGTTAGGGAGTTGGGCTTGTAATTGAAAGGTTGCAGGTTCAATTTCTGATCCCAGCAGGATTTGGAGATGGGGAAGTGAATGAAACCATACTCTCTTCATCTTTTATACCCAGCTGAGGTGCCCTTGAGCACGACACCTAACCCCTAATTGCTTCCTCTCTCTAAAATGTGTGTTCACTTGGATGGATTAAAAGCACAGTATGGGTAAAACTTCACTTCACTTTCAGAATGACTGTGCTGTGAATTTACATTACATTTTCTGCATCATTACTCCAGTCGTCAGTGTAACAAGATCCATCAGAAATGCTCACTTACTGCTCAAGAAACATGATTAGTAGTAGTAGTATCATACAGTATGTTGAAAACATTTGTGATGCTTTAACATTCCAAACTATATGTAAACATTATCACAGCTTTGGCAGTAAGAGAGAATGTAAAATCTACTTTATTTGTGTCTCAGCAGTCTATTCATATCTTCCTGGCCCTATTCATTTTATAACAAAGAAGACTTTCTTTATGACATTTAAATTATTTGACTGGAGAAAGCATTTTACTTCCAGAATTTTACATCATTCAAACAAGAAGTTATGTTGATTTTGTAATATTTGTTTTATTATTTGCATAACGCTAAAGTCTTGCTTTATCCCATTACAGCTTTCATACTTTTTAAATGATTTTCAAATTGTGACCACAAGATTGAGATGTACCTGTAGTTTGAAGAGTAAGTCATCAGTAGGCCCACACACAATCTGCAGATTTCTAGTCCATCATTGAGTCTATTTATTTACTTGTGTAAATGTGTGTACATTTATATTTATTCAGTTTTTTAATTAATTTCAGTAATAATATTGACTAATATGAAAGTGTTCATTTGATTTATTAACAATACAGTTTGTAAAGTAATATTTTCTGTCTTTTAGTAGATCTATTATATAGGAAACTTGCTTTGTTTATCAAATAAGTAGATCTAGATGGATTTGCATTGTTAACATTAAATACAAATTTAAAAGGTATTATTTTTTATTTCATATATTAAGTTTTTAGTTATGATACTTCCAAAATAATTCTGCATAAATCCACAGATTTTTACAAAAGTCTCTGCAGAAATAGCATAAAATATCCGCAGATTCTGTCTGGCCCTATTCATCAGTTATGTGGATGTTGTATCATGGTATATAATGGAAACTATTTACACAAGGATCCATCAATAATTGATTGTTTCTTATTTGGCACATTTAATGTGCATGTGCATGTCCAAGTTGTGCATCAAATATAAACCACTTAGGATGCTCTTTTCAAAAAGCATGTCTTGTCAATTTACAGTAGCTCTAAAGGCAACTGTAAATTATCAGTCCTAATGAACACAGAAGGTAGACTCCAAATCAGGGAGGTTTGCAGTCAGAGCAAACTGCTGACTGATGTCTAGGTCAAAAAGCTGAACCACAAGGCCGTAAGTTAATTTGTTCACTGGTGTCTGACTGCCAATAGCTTCCTTCTCGGGTGGAATTAATCCATGGCACATTTACTGCAGCACAATATCTGAAGGGACAGCAAGGCTAGCTAGAGCAGTAAAGCTTACTCAGAATTTGTGGAGAATATTTTGGAATAGGATTAAACTGGCCAACTACTCACCTGGCATGCATAACAGCATGCTGCGTTTTTAACCATTTTCATGGACTTAAGAATGAGATATAATTTGATACTGTAAGTTTTATTTTTATTTATATGAGTTTAAAGTAACAACAAAACATTGTCTGTTTGTAAAATAGAGAAAATACACAAGCTGCTCTCTTTGCCTTGTATCCTTTATACTTGTGCATGTAGTTATATTTGACCGTCTAAATGATAGACTGTGAAGACTAGTTATTTATTTGGTTTTGTTAATGTGTTATTTAAGTGATACTTATTTGTATAGGCCTTATAATTGTGTTCATTTTATATAAATAATTGTAAGGTTTGAATTTGGGTAATCTGGGATTTTTTTAGCAATTATGACCTTTATTTTGATATTTATTAAAGTATTAGATCAACACATTAGACTTTTTTATATAAAAAAAAAGTTTCCTGTCGTCTAAAAAAAGGAAAGAAAGAAAATGTACATTCCAATATCAGGAAAATAAATATTTCAATTTCCACACAAGATGAACAATCTACCGTGTTAATTCAAATACATTCACTTAAAAATCAATTAAAATGATTTAATGTGTGTTTATCATTGCATTAACAGTGAACTGATGAAAAAGTTAATGAATTTGGGAAGTGAAATTAACAGTTTATCCTAATACTTTTACTTGTTATTAGAATATGTTTCCAAAATCTGATCTCTGTAGCATATCACTAGGTAGCTGGTTTATCTAGCTGCAACTCACAATTTATGCCAATGGTATAACCTCCTGTAGTACAGATTAAAATCCATTTCTTATTATGGTATATTTTAGCACTTAGCATTAGATTTATAATGCCCCCTAAATCCAAATTTTTCCCTTTTAAAGACTGTCCCAGATTACATGCTGTCCCACATTCTCAATCATATTTGATAATGTGTGACAACAAACAAATGTTAAAAAAGAATGAATGAATAAAAAAAAGTATAAAATATATTTTCAACACTTTAAAAAAAAAGTTGTCCTTTTTTATGACTGATTTCTAGCCAGAAAACTGTCACTGACCTTGTAATGAAATTACCAGTGGAGCTTCTAGATTGACAAGTACCCTGCCCCTTTTTGTAGGATCACTCCAATTAAGTCATGGAATTTCAGTCACATGACATGCATGCTAAAATTGTAATTAAAGTTATGTTGACAATTTATTTTCTTAAAACATAACTTTACTCATGTAAGATTACAGTAGAGAGAGAGTCTGAATTATTTGCATTATTATTTCACTCATGCTAAATACAGTGGAACATTTATTATATAACATTTAAAAAGAGTAATAAAGCCGCAGCTTTTAATAGTTCATTAATTAATATATGCTGATTACAATGTAATCTTACAGAAATTGGACATTACATAAAATGTAAGCTTACACAAATGGCCAAAGAAAAGTGAATTGTTAAATATGACCCCTGATCCCCTATTGGATTTAAATGAAGGATGCCTGTCAACAATTTTATTACTGCTGATTTTATTAAAAGATTTTTAATGGGTTTCAAAGGTTTTGTTGTGAAGTGAGGCAGCAACTCATTTAATGTAATTTAGCCATATCTTATATTATTTTGGTGTATAATAATAAAAATTGTGTTATTTGTTATTTATCAGTCTATATATATATATATATATATATATATACACACAAACATACAGGGGTTTGACAATGAAACTTAAACTCTCCTGTATGTGGGAAAGACAGTTAAGGTGGACTCATCATTTTCACATTGTCCACAGCCCAAGATTTTTGCTGCTGGCACCATTGAAACTGACATTTGGCATTGGCACGAGTGACTTGACTATAGCACTCCGGCCATGTATATTGACCATGTGAAGCTCCCGATGAACGGTTTTGGTGGAAGAGTTGAGGTCCACATTTAATTCTGCAGTGAGTTGGGCAGTTGTGTTTTTATGTTTGTTTGTTTTTTTATACAATCTGGGTTAGCACCTGGACATCCCTTTCTGACAGCTTCCTCTTGCATCCACAGTTACTCCTGTTCGATGTGGTTCATCCTTCTTGGTGATATGCTGGGTTTACCCTGGATACCGTGGCTCTTGATACATCACAAAGACGTGCTGTCTTGGTCACAGATGCACCAGCAAGATGCACACCAACAATTTGTCCTCTATTGAACTCTGATATTTCACCCATAATGTTGTGTGCATTGCAATATTTTAAGCAAATCTGTGCTATTACTCTGCTAATTAAACCTTCACACTCTTACTGGTTGAATGTGCAATCAATAAACATTGGCCACCAGGCTGGTCAAATATAGCCCTGAAACCTCCAACACTATATTGGAAGCTTATTATCAATTTAAAATAATATTGAATTAAAACATAATGAAACGAATACAAACAAATTAATCTAAATAAATGTCCTTCAAAATGACAGACGGACAATGAGAAAGTCTATTACAACCTCTGGCTAACACCAAACATAATCCTAATTTATTTTCTCCTTCTAACTGAAAGATTTCTGAAATAAACATGTTGATTAGCACTAATGTATTGCTTGAATTACAATAAAGGTTATGTTCATTGCTATTAGTTTTAGTTAGAGAACACAGGGCAGTTTGTTTTCACTTATTAAAAGCTGATTATAGTCTTTATGCAGCCGGGGTCTTCTTGACCCCCCTGTCCCCTGTGCCTACTCTGCACCTGCTTGAGATATTTAGTCATTAACAGATGCTTTTATAAAGTTATTTACAAATGAGTAATGCATCAAGCGATTTGTCTTCATAAAGAGGCAGTGCTCACATCAAGTAATAAAAGTGATTTTGTTAGAAGAAATATATAACCTAGACTAAAGACCCTTTCCCAAGTGAAACAACTATAACTACAATGATAAGCATGCAGAGAAATGATATAGTTGGGATATCTTTCAGAACATTTTTTCCCCTAGCTGATTAACAATAAAACACTGACAGAAAGTCAGAATCCATTAAAAAATAAAGGGCTCGTGCAATTTAAAGATACAGAAGACAACTGTCAAAAATCACACTGCTTGATGTTAAGCCTCTTTAAAAAATAAAAAATAAATATACATAATGACTATAATGGAAAAAATTGGTTATACCATGGGAAATATGACATAAAAAACATAAAAATACATGAAAGACCTTCTGGCAAATTGAAGTATAAAGATAAAAGTACCGCATGAATCTAGTGGTAGTTTCAGTGTCTTTGCGTTGCCTTCTTTGAAAGATCTGGGCAACTGACTACAATTGCTAAATTCACTGATTGATTAGATTGATTATACTTAACAAGCTCAGTATGTTCGTATGTGGTAGTAGCACACGGAGGACACCTGCTGGTTACAAGGGATAATGCCGAATTAAACATATAATGTAAAAATAAACAGATCATGATCGTTCGTCACAAAAGAAAAAATGTTGTACTTATCTTGGTGTGATTATCTTACGGAGTATTAAGCAATTTATTATTATTATTATTATTATTATTATTATTATTATTATTATTATTATTATTATTATTATGGACCCTTTTCACAAGACTGTTATGATGCGTTTAACGGTCATCATAATGTTAAATCCTTGAAAGGTTTTAATATTTAGATTTTTTTTAATCGTATGAACATTTATATGTATTTATGAACGTATTATATCATATTTGCGTCAAATTACAAAAAAAAAACAAAAAAAAAACGAATTACCGCTTGTGCGAGGTGTTTCTAATGCAGCGTCTATGGGGCTGAGAGTAAATTTGACGTTATTCTCTATGAAGTCAGGTGCTCATTGAACAGCGATGCATTTCGAACGTTGGCGGGTATTCGGCAGTGAATATGGGATAGCAAGGAACAGCAAGGAACAATGAATTAAAAGGTTCTGGAAAGATATGCATTATAATTGACACCTATGAGCACAGTTGGTAAAGCACTTTAGTGTTGGTTTTGTTTTGTGAATGTAATTATCTATCCTAATAATCTATTGAGCTTAATACTATGCTATTTAGCTTTTTAGCATGAAAATCCTATGCATGAATATAGTTTAGTCTAATTTAGTATGAATATCCAAATGTCTGCACAGGTAGCAAAATCAGTAAATATTGACTTTGAGGAAAACGGCCCATAATTCATACTTGAAGTATTTAAAAAATGCAGGGTAGGGATATAGTCTATACACTATACCGCAGAAATTGTTACATTTACGGGGCGTCCCCATAAAGATAGCTGTGTGTATGTATGTGTGCGTGCGTGCATGTTGCAAATACATTCTTTATATGTACACTTATAGATACTTGTTTAATGTGCCAGATAGAAGCTGTAAGTAAGTAAGCAAGTATTATTTATTTATTTATTTATTTATTTATTTATTTATTTATTATGTGGTTATGTTGAGAACATGACAGACAGACAGACGCAATAGTGAGACTCGGAAAAAAATACAAAAATAATCTCTCTTGATCACTGGCAGGGGGCGCTGTTGGTCCATGGCTTAAAACCTTCCACTAGAAAATGCTTTTAGGTGACTCCAACATATTTAAAATTAAATATGCATTTTAATCATGCTATGGGTTGTAAAATTGTTTTGCACTGACATGCGATTAATGTGAATTATGTGTCTAGCATGCATAGTCCAACGTTTTTAGTCTTTATTATTATTATTGTTATTAATGCTCAACAGCAATATACAGACAGTAATGCAAGTGTAAAACTGGACACTTGAAGACTTGTGTTTTGTGTCTCTAATGTCTTATGCCTCATGCTTTTATGGTGCCCGTTGGTTTTTGCTTCTATACAGTATGTAAGTTTTTGTGTGGCACTGTGTCATGAATGAGGACTCTTGACCGCAAAACAAATCTACCCTTTGGTACAAATAATGTAACTTAACTTAATAAATACTTTTTTTTTCCTTTTCAGTGATAGTTATTGCTCAAATGCATTATTGAAAACAAAGATAGGATTGGAAGTTACAAATGTGGCATCCCAATTATTGAAAACTTCCTAAAAGTGAACTTTCGATAGAATAAATAATTTATCTATTAATGATTATGGCTTATATGATGTCTCCATAAAATCAATCACATTCGTCATTTTAAACCTGAGCGTTTCATTAATTTTGACTATCAAATGCATATTATGTTTGGCTTTATTGTTTAAAATAACGTGTGTGTGTGTGTGTGTGTGTGTGTGTGTGTGTGTGTGTGTGTGGGTGTGTGTGTGTGTGTGTGTGTGATGACTGAAAATGTGCTTAAAATAGAAGTTCTGCTTGGTGTGATTTTGTAATGTAATGAAAAGACATTCATAAATAATTAAGTGTGGCTTGTAGCCAAATCCTTTTTAAAGCCAACATTTAATTGGACAAAAAAATGTTCTAACATATAGAAATACTACTCTGCAAGTTTTTCAAGTGTTCAAATTTGGCCTCATTAAATGCTTTTTAACACCTAATAAAACACACCATAGGGAAAATATGACATGTTATTTTACGCTACCGTTGCATTTGGCATGTATTCATACATACTGTATAATCATTTTTGGATGTTTTGCTGCAGACACTGTTTGGCCTGGTAAAAAAAATGTGTGTGAGTTTGAGATAGGGAACAGGCATGCTGACAGCAATGACAGGTTACATTGTGTACTGTAATGATGGGTTTTGCTGTCTATAGTGACAATTATGACTAGGGGATGTATTTGAGACTGCTTTGAGTTCACTTAAAAGGGATGCTTTTCTCCAATCATTTTGCGTGTGCTTTTCACTTTCTTTTTTAAAATGTGTCCTATTATACCCAAACCCCTCTGAATACAATGCATCCATCAGAGGCAACCCACTCTCATGTCCCTTTGCTATGGGACACAACCCTTCATCTAAAAGCCCAATTAGTTGTAATTAAATCCTAATGGCTCCAGTTGCTTTTTTAGAAGCAAAGCCACACACGAGAAAAAAAATCCATCACTGAATAGTCAGAGTTGCTTTAGTGAAACCCTCATTTCAGACTTATAAACTAAATCTTAGTTCTGCCCACAGCTACAGTTTTATTTTGAAATTGTCACAAATGGGCAGTGTTTACTAACTGATTATTGCATTTTAAATTATATGGTTGATGCCATGGAAAAAGCATTGCACAGAACATTTTATAGTGTGGTTTTGATTTAACAGGGAACCCACTTTCAGATAACACAGTTGAGTTTTTGTTCCCAAAGCTCAATTCCCAGCTGTGTTCTATCATTACTTTGATCCAACTGTTGTATTTGTTGGATGATAAAAGTTTTCTTAGTTGCTATTATAGTTACTTAACCACTCGTATTGATTTTCCACTCCAAAACATCAGTGCATAGCTCATGTTTGTGCAGTGGATACGAGCGGTAACTTAAATTGTGTGGCTTAGACACGAGTGACAAAATTATTCAGAAATAAAATTTGCATAGATTGAGTCAGGATTACGTATTGTAAAATGTTTGGGAGGAGGCATCTTAAAAATCAATAGTTAAAGGCCACCTATGATGAAAATCCTCTTTTGTAAACAGTTTGGACAGAACTGTGTGTAGGAATAGTATGTCCACAGTTATAATGAAGTGATATAAACACAATAAGTCTCTCATTTTTTTTTTCCTGACGTTAAAATAGAATCCAAATCCCTCCCAGTTTGAGGCCGACCGCAACTTGACATAGGAGTGCGCTTTCCTCGCCCACCGAATTGATTGACAGCCGCGTACTAACATGGCTCAGTAACACGTATAATCATATCCACAAGACAAGACCTGTGCAAAGCAACCAGGATTAAACGATCTCTTCAGCTCTCTGTGTTCAGCAGCACCTCAAGAATGAGTTTTAATGTTTCTAAAACAGTGCTTGTTTGTAGTAAAGATAGTAAAATCGCTGTAATTCATCACCACAGCCACATGTTGGTACAATTATAAAAGAAGACGCTTCAATTCCGGTTTGTGGACGTTAAATCAGGTTTATTTTGTACATTAACATAACGGATATCCATACAGCAGTGGATATTAACATTTATTCTGTCACATTTGCCTGCAAAAACAGTGCAAAGCTAAACGCCCGTGTGTGTGTTCAGAATAACAGGCGAATGGTCGGGATAGGTGGCAAAATAACATAAACAAGAAACAAACAAGGATCAAAAACACGGTAGGGCAAGACAAGGAAACCACTAACATAATGCTCTATGAAGAAACCAGACTCAGCAAAGTGTGTGTGAATGGGCTTAAATGGTCCTCTAATCAGTCCATCATGAGCTTCAGTTGTGTGTGCATCAGTGTCTGAATTACTGTCAGCTGTGGCAGGAGTAGATTAGTGCAAAGACTTCTGGGAGTTGTAGTTCAGCACATTTGGCAAATTATTTGTATTTGAATTTTGAATTTCACTAATTTCTCATGTGGTATTTCAAAATGCGCATTATTACAGGGTGATGGAAACATAGCAGTCCTTTTGATGTCTAAAGTCTGAAATGATACTTTTATTGACACGACTTTTATTAGAGACCACTGTGCCATTTTCTAATCATGATTTCCTGGTTAACATAAATAAGGATGTAAAGACTTCCAAAAGCTAACCGTACACTTCAGCCAGCCTGGTCTGTCTCCTCCAATCAGTTAGCAGGAAACTGTTGATTATAGGCCATTAAAGAATGACATCATCCCAGAAAATGAATAACCTCATTTGGCTTTCATGTCTTTTTCTGGAAAGAGGACAAGAAGCACTGTGTGAAGCTATGCCCACTCGTGGCCTGCTGTGAGCACTATATAACTAGAGTGGACACTGGGCATGAGACACTAGTTTAGAGACATATCCCCTGATTAAGAGCTGGCAAAGTCATGGGAGGCAGACAGCACCGCCATGCATGGTAAACCCATATGATTACTGTCATTATAGTCTAATGTAAACCTGCAAAAAAACACAGAGATTGTGCACTTACACATCTCCACACACTGCACAAGAATCCTTCATATTTTTTCAATCACCACAGTAGTTAAAAGGGTTTGTTTTGATTGTCCAAAATCTTTACCATGTGTATGAAAAGGGGTATTGCGGTATATTTTTTTCAGCTGTTGAAGACCATGAAATGACTTACATAGCTTGACTTGAATACAGAAGCAACAAACATCTTCTGGCATGGACTTTTCACCTATGAGGCACTCAGGGCTGCTTGCGGTTCATCTTTACACCCGAGTAACTCCCTACTGTTTTCCACTGCATTGACCAGGACCGCAAGAGGGGGGCCTGTGATTTAAAACAAAGTGAGCTGTTTTGGAACCTCCTGGCTTTATAAACAGTCTGATCTGGG
>CAIGQW010000415.1:2198253-2247438 GCA_903798125.1 Danio choprae | reverse complement strand
CATTCAAATTATTTATAAAAATGAATAATTTTATTTAATAAAAAAAATTGTACAGTAATTAAATATTAAAAGTCCTTAAAATGTCTAAATAATTGAATTGACATTGTGAAATATCTCAAAAAACTTGAAAAAGTGAAGAGGGCAAATAAGGAATCATTTGTTTATATATCACACAGAAAGATGTTGTATAATAACATGCATTTTTAGGTATGACATACTGGTTTTGCACACATTTTAATCTGTTTTTAATACTTTTTATACTTTTTTTATTTTTATACGTTTTTTATTGTTTATGTAAAGCTCTTGAATTACCAGTGTGTAAGAAATGTGCTATATAAATAAACTTTCCTTGAATTATAGTGTGAAATGAAGAAGTTTATTTATAAACTAATTTCGAGAGGATCATGTGCTTATGATTCACAGCTGGTCCTGCATTAGCTAATCATGATTTGCCAATCATATGATTTCTAAGTCACTATAAATAACCACAGTCATCATTCCACTATTATGTTTGTCTGGAAGAAACCCTCTTCCTCCCTTTCTCCTCCCCCTTTTTTTCTCCTAGATTGGGTGGCACGGTGGCCCAGTGGTTAGCACGGTTGCCCCACAGCAAGAAAACCACCGGCTCTGGTCCTCGTCAGGCCGGTTGGCGTTTCTGTGCGGAGTTTGAATGTTCTCCCTGTGTCTGCATAGGTTTCCCCCAGATTCCCCGGTTTCCTCCCACCATCCAAAGATATGCGGCATATGTAACAGACTAAGCCAACGGGCACTGTCTAGTTCCCAGCATCAGTATTTTTCCTTCTCAAAGTAGTTCACCTTAGCAATATCAGGCGGGGAATTTTTGAGATCTACATGAACTCAGTCTCCTCTCTCGCCCTGTGAACAGGAGGGAGCCCTGGGCTCGACGATCCCTTGAGCTCAGGGCTCTCTCAAAGGACAGCATGCCAAACAAGCTTATGATAAATCATCAGCTAAGTGTGAACTCTTGAAATACAATGTGGTGCCACAATTTATGCATCATGTATATAATCACTCTTCGATTCACTTAAAGGGATCATCCAGTCAATTACATCAACTTTAGTGTAATTATTTGCTTGACTGCTTTCAGGTCAGACCGAGCCTAGTGATGTGATTAATGTCCCTGATCTGTAAATGTAGTTGTGGCATATGTTCTCTGTGGTACAACAGCAGTCAGTTGCCATAAATCATGTCACCTGCTGTACCTGAGGTCAAAAAAGATAGTGAACATTTGCATTTGCAGCATATGTGTCTCTTTGCCACTATATTCTTCTTAATAATAATAATAATACTCTATAAACAAAAGTTGGACCTCTTTATAGTTGATCCCATCGCTTTGGCATACCAGTCACAAGTTGAGTCATGCCCCCCAGATTCTACAAGGAGTGTTAACCATAACAGAGATTTATTATTGTTATATATTATTACCATTATTAATTATTAATATTGCCTCACAGTGGCGCAGTGGGTAGCACGTTCGCCTCACAGCAAGAAGGTCGCTGATCGCTGGTTTGAGCCTCGGCTGGGTCAGTTGGCGTTTCTGTGTGGAGTTTGCATGTTCTCCCTGTGTTGGCGTGGGTTTCCTCCGGGTGCTCCGGTTTCCCCCACAAGTCCAAAGACATGCGGTATAGGTGAATTGGGTAAGCTAAATTGTCCGTAGTGTATGAGTGTGAATGGGTGTGTATGGATGTTTCCCAGAGATGGGTTGCAGCTGGAAGGGCATCCGCTGCGTAAAACATATGCTGGATAAGTTGGCGGTTCATTCCGCTGTGGCGACCCCAGATTAATAAAGGGACTAAGCCGAAATGAAAATGAATGAATGAATGAATTATTATTATTATTATTCATTCACACTTATTATTATTATTATCCACACCAACACGGGGAGAACATGCAAACTCCACACAGAAACGCCAACTGACCCAGCCAAGGCTCGAACCAGCGACCTTCTTGCTGTGAGGCGAACGTGCTATCCACTGCGCCACCGTGAGGCCCCCATTATTATTATTATTATTATTATTATTAATAGGGCCTCATGGTGGCGCAGTGGGTAGCACGTTCGCCTCACAGCAAGAAGGTCGCTGGTTTGAGCCTCGGCTGGGTCAGTTGGCGTTTCTGTGTGGAGTTTGCATGTTCTCCCCGTGTTGGCGTGGGTTTCCTCCGGTTGCTCCGGTTTCCCCCACTGTCCAAAGGCATACGCTATAGGTGAATTGGGTAAGCTAAAATTGTCCGAAGTGTATGAGTGTGAATGAGTGTATGGATGTTTCCCAGTGATGGGTTGCAGCTGGAAGGGCATCCGCTGTGTAAAACATATGCTGGATAAGTTGGCGGTTCATTCCGCTGTGGCGACCCCAGATTAATAAAGGGACTAAGCCGAAAAGAAAATGAATGAATGCATGAATTAATAATAATACTATTATTATTATTATTATTGACAAAAAACATTATATTTTAAACACTTTGTTCACTTTATGTATGTTTAAGTCTTTAGTTCTCTTGGTAGCTCTTGATTTTCTTTGAAATAACAATGTTTTATTTTGTGTTCCATGTGTAAAAGTGTTTTGGTTTTAAACGCATTGTTTTGATTGGAATACCCTTTATATTTTGGTAAAATGTAAACAAACATTCTCATTTGGTACACATTAATTTATTAAACCAAAATCCCCACTGTTAATATCTTTCAGGTGTAAGGGTTTCATATGGCTAGAGATGGTAAAGATGAAACGAAGAATGTGAGCTTGTTTTTGTGGGTTATGCTGGTTGGCCAGTGTGATTCATTTGATTTTCAGCCTGTCAATATTTTGTTATAATAAAATTTTCAGCCTGATGATATTTTATTAAAATGTAATCTGACAATAACATTTGGAATACATTGTTTATTAAACCAATGCCAGGTTTTCTCTCTGTTAATATCTTTCAGACCCAGGGCTTAGTACTGCTAGGGTTGTAAAGATTTTGACTTTGTAACAGAATGATCCCAGATGCAACGAATCATTAGAAACACCCAGAACCCAGAAAGGATTATCTCAAAGGCAATGGTTATATAACACCATTGGGTGTTTTGGACCTCATCTCCACCTATTATATTTACCATCAGAGGCCAAAGTGTCAAAATTCATAATTTTCAATCATCCAAATACGTGTCTGCTTGAGTTTATTTCATTTAATCTCCTTCAAGCTCCACTGTATTGAAAAATAGGCCATACAAAATCACAAAGTGTGGTCAGTGCATGCTGTGGTGCATACTGCAATTCTCCGAAGTTTCCAAGTGTAAAATGTGATGGAGGGGGTATTTTGGTGTGGGGTTGTTTTTTAGGGGTTGGCATATTCTTCAGCATACAATTTCTTGCACACAACTGTGAATGACCCCTTCCTGTTCCAACATGACTGTGCAACAGTGCAAAAAGCAAAGACTATAAAGACATAGATGAGTGAGTTTGGTGTGGAGGAACTTGACTTGCCTGCACAGAGTCCTAACCTCAACCCAGAACACATTTGGGATGAAATAAAGCAGTTACTACAAACTAGGCCGTCTTGTTCAACGTGAATGCCTGACCTTACAAATTTGCTTCTTGAAGAATGGGGAAAGAATCAATTTAAAGAGTTGAAGCTGTTATAGTTGCAACGTGTGGGCCAACTGCAAATTAAACCCTATGGATAAAAATTGGAATGTCATTAAAGTTAATGTGAGAGGTTTCAGAACTTTTGTCAATATTGTGTATTTCCTTTTGATTTAAACAATTAAATGCATATAAAGTTGAATGTGAGGTTTAATACAAGTCATTGTTAATAATAAAAGATTTTCACATTGAATTCAGTTTTAGTAAGGATGGATGAGATTAATAATATAGGTCTGTCATACTGCAAATGGTATTGCATTTATAAACTGATAATAAATATTAAATTAAAACAGAGATTATTTGCATTTGTCATAGTGCCTGTTGATGCCAGCTCATCACCTCGTTATTCTTTTATCTGCATGAATTCCATTTGAGTCCTATTAAGCTCAGATGGGAACTTTTTCATTGGCTTCAGCAATGAATCTTCACTGATGAAATGAAATCTGTCTAACATACAGTATCACTCTTTTTAGTAAAGCAGGCCTCTGAAGCTTCAACACTTGAGTTTCTACGGTAAGGCTTTAAACAGCTTGGAATAAAATGTACAAGTTATATGAACTTTTTTAAGCAATTCTCTGTTTTGAGAGCACTGGAGTTTTCTTTCCAGCTTTGAAAGAACAGTGACTGGTTTTCATTCTGTATGATAATTTACGTGATGCTCTAGTCTAGACTGAAACCATCATTTCAAACATAATCTGTTTTTATTAGTATAGATTTTTTTTTTTTACAAAATAAATGAAGGAAACGGATTGATCATTTGGCATGGATTTCAACAAAGGAAACTTTTTAGTTTTATAAATTATTTTATAGATTTAGTGGTAAGTAATGACAAGTCATGCTGATGATAAAATGCAACAAAAGAATATTAAGACACCAGACACTAGTTATCTGAATTGAATAAGTGGTCAGTGTCAGCTCTTGTTTTCAGGGTCACAAGTGATCTCCAAATCACCAATAAATTACATCACAATGGAGCAGTTGTCCACCTTTGTGTTATGTAAATAATAATAATAATAATAGTAAAAAAAAAAAATAATAATATATTTAACAAATAAAACAAAATACAAATATCTACCTATTGAATTTTATTCTGTTTCCCAATCTTCTCAATTGTATGTTAAATTAGTTAATTACAAAATGCCTTGGGCAGACGGCTGTGATTTCTGGGTAGTTTCTGAAAAAGTCTTTGGTCATGGTCACTGTTATGTTTATCAGAACTCATTTAGCTCTCTGACTTACTTTAAAGCAATAAACCATTTACTTAGAACTTTTATCATTTGTTGTTATTACTAAATTATGGCATTTTCTGTTGACCTAATAAAAAAATCTGGATTTTATTTTTTTTTCATTGCTGTTAATCTTGAAGAATGTAAGGCAAAAAATAAAACCTTCAGCCCTCTGTATGGAGTTCGTAGGCCACTGTATGGAGTTCGTAGTTCATCAATTATTCACTAACAAAAGTCACTATTTACATCAATACATAGTAGGTAAGCAAGATTCGTATATAAACTTAGAAAATCTCAGCACATTGACATAAAATTTGAACGTATCGTCTAGTGTTTATTTTAGTGACAAGCTATCAGAGGTTAGATGAAATAGATCTCTTAAGGGGCATATATTTGATATTCTGCGCATCAAGGTGACAGCAAATGTCAGTTTCTAACTTACACTGTCTCTACAACACCTTGCACACAAAGAACATCTACATGATCTGTACTTCTAGGTTGCCAGGCTCTGCCCTGAATCTTATCAAATATGGATCACTACACACACAGACAAGCTTCGTAGAGAGTAAAAGGCAGACTAAATAAATATTCAGCAATTTTTTTTTAACCCATTAATGTAACTTAGATTAATAATTATTGAAGAAGAAACACAAATATTAACAGTATTACAAAGGTCCGTATGGGTCCAGGATTTCACTCCTTTAATCCAGTGATTAATGTGGCTAATTCAGTTCACACTCAGAATCTATAAATGAAATAATTAGAACTTATACCCACTCTGGATTGCCTGGGACAACAATAACAATCTTAAATTTAGCTAATGGCACTTTTAATGGCACTTTTTTAATGGCACAAAGATCCACTGTTTGTCTTTTTGAAGCAGCATTCACTCCTCACAAGGTGTCTAATGATTTCTGTTTTGTCCCAGACAGAGTGTTCAGTCACAGGTGTCTGTCTTCAGCACGTCTGCACACATTTCATCCACTTCAGCACACTGCCAGGATATGGATGCAAGTGTGACTGTGGCAATGACTGTTGCCAAGCAACAGCAGCCCTCTTTAAGACAGGGATTAAATGCTGGCAGAGGGTGACGGAACAAATTACAGTAATGGGTCATAAAGAGGTCCCTTGTGTTTCCGCTTCACACAGTGGGTAAAATATGAGCATGTGGCCCATGTGCTTCTCATCAATTTATCTTCTTTTTCCCTGCTTTCTTTCCCTTCTAGGTTTTCCTTTTAAACTGACAGTGTCTCATTTTGCCTCATTCTCAGATGCCAGTTTGTTGGGTCACAAATTCTAATTATTCTCACATGATTCTCATTACAACTTGTTTATCACTGGTTGATCTGCATTCTCTTCATTGTAGTCAAAGTCAAGATTTACCTGCACAATGCATGGTGAATTCACATAAATTAGAGGATTCTTTTAAAAAAATATACTTGAACAAATAATTAGATGTTTTGAGGAGTTAGACAGCTGCATAGAGTGCTATATAATTCTACACATAATAACTAAATAACTTAACTACACATCATCATAGTACACTGACAAGCTATGCAAAATCACATTTGAAATTGATTGACTGACAGTGACTTTGGGCCTGTGAGGGCAGTCCCCTCTGGCGGGAAGTGGGCAGCACCCATTCCTCTCCAGTGCCCTCACGGGGCTTCACTCTCAACCCTGCCACTGAGCGTGCTTCAGGGTGCAGTAGCCCCTGGCAATATACCCTCTCTGTTTCTGACCCCGAGGGCTGCGGCGCAACAGGGCTTGCCCCCTCTAATGAAGATCCAAGAGCAGTTAATTCGGTGGTTATCTGCCAGTCACCTGCTTCAGTTCCCCTAGCTCTTCTGAAAAATCCAGAAACCCAGGCTTGAGAGGCTGGTACCCCGAGAGACAATTCTGGTGTAATAGGAACTCCTGCCAAACATCTCACAGTGGGTCCTGCTCACTATAAAAAGTGGTTGCAGAATTCATTTCGAATTATGCCCACCCCGGTTCAACAGAGTGTAGAGCAGACTCTAGTGAAACCCGAGCAGGCTCTGGTAATGAAACAAGAAGTAGACTCACTATTGAGCAAGAGGGGCATATAACGTGTTCGCTCTCTCAAAATCCAGTAAGGCTTTTACAACCATTACTTCATAGTTCCAAAGAAGGATGGAGATACTATTTCCGATCCTTGATTTAAGGCAGCAAAATCGAGCAGTCAAACAATGCAGGTTCAAAATGTTGACTTTTAGCACAATTGTCCCACAAATTCAGTCCAAGAATTGGTTTGTCAAGATAGACCTCAAGGACGCATACTTCCACGAATTCATTCTTCCACAACACAGGAAGTTCCTGAGGTTTGCTTTCGGGAGCAAAGCATACCAGTATCAGGTCTTTCCCTTTGATCTAGCACTCTCACCCCACACTTTCACGAAGATCGTCGAGGCAGCTCGAGCACTGCTTTGTCTGCAGGGGATACAAATGATGAACCTTATCCATTGTCTCATTACATCATTCAACCTCATCCAGCTTACCACCACAAGCACACATAAACGCATGAATCTGGCAATCAACTTGACACAATCTCAATCGACTCAATCTGCTCAAGATTGCTCAATTGCACTTCTGTTAAAGTCACAGTTAAACCATTGCACACTTCAGACCACTTCATCATTACTTTCAACTTACTGCTTTTCACAACTACACAGCCACCCTCCTTTAGACATAATCAGTGCTCTATGTCCTCCACACACTTCTCTATTGTCACATCCTCTCTTCCCTCACACACCCAGTTCTCACTTAGTGAAGTTTATTTATAAACTAATTTCGAGAGGACCACGTGCTTATGATTGCTTGCGGCTGGTCCCGCATTATCCAATTCATGATTCACCAATCAGACAATTCTTAAGCCACTATAAATACCCTAAGTTCCATATCACAGCCATTTTCGTTTTGAAGAATCACCCCTTCCACCACTACTCCTCCTTTCCTAGATGGTTAGCACTGTTGCCTCACAGCAAGAACATCACTGGTTCTAGTCCTTACCAAGCCAGCCAAGTTTCTGTGTGGATTTTACACGTTCTCCCCGTGCTCACGTGGGTTTCCACCAGCTTCCCCGGTTTCCTCTCACCGTCCAAAAACATGCAACTTATGTTAATTGACTAATCCAAATCGGGATCATAGACATGCTCCTAGTAAGTAGTTATCTCAAGAGCAATCACTATCTGTTCATTAGCTACTACAGCAGGGAAGTTTTCGAGATCTACCTGAGCTCAAACTCCCCTCTCGCCTTACAAACAGGAGGGAGCCCCAGGCTCAAGGATCTATGAGCTTAGGGCTCTCTCCCAGGACAGCATGCCAAACAAGCTTTATAATCAATCATCAGCTAAGTGTGAACTCTTGAATTGATGTTAGTAGTGCAACAGAAACATTTTGTTCCACTTTAACATCCTGCCTAGATGAGATATTTCCTTTCTGTTCTGAGAAACATGGCACAAATCAAAAGTTGCTGATCAAATCCCTTCGTCCATAAATTCATAACAAATTCAACAGCATTTCAAACACGCGCAAACTATTCAGGATTTTTAAAACCCTGTTCTGTCCTAGCAGTCTATTTTCCACCACATCTATCCCAAACTTCTATCAAACAACACCTTATGGAGAAAGAAGTATCCAAACTTTCCATCGCTGCCCATCCCACAACCTGCCCTCTGGACCTAATTCACTCACACATCTTGCAGGGCATTTCCCTGGCCATAGTGCTGGCCCTTATACACATGATGAACACCTCACTTCACACTGACACATTCCCAACCACTATCAAGCAGGCCCGGGAAACCCTGCAGCTAAAAAAAACATCACTCAACACCTTACAAGATGAAAATTACAGACCATTCTTTTTCCTTCCAATTATTGCCAAAACACTGGAAAGGGCTATTCTCAACCAAATTTTTTAATTTTTAACATACAATAACCTGCTGGATGCAAACCAATGTGGACATTCCACTGTGACTGCACTACTCTCATTCACTAAAGCCCTTCAGATTGCCAAAGCAAGTTCTAAATCTTCTATTCTGCTTTTACTGGACCTGTACACTGCTTTTATGGTGAATCATCAGATTCTACTGTCCACTCTCTCATCAATGGGCATCACTGGAACCTGGTTGCTGGTTGGAGTCTTACCTTACCGGCAGATCATTCAGAGTTGCCTGGAGAGGAGAGGTATCCAAAGCTCATCAGCTGGTCGCACCTACTATTACCCCATGCAGTTCGACAAGGACAGCCACTAGCACTGCACCCTCTTACCTGCTCCTGAAGGTCTACATCCCCTCCAGAAGCCCCCAGTCAGAAAGTGAGTGCCACCTTGCGGTACCAATGCAGAGAGGCTATAAGTCACTTTCCAAAACCTATCATTCAATGTTCCATGCTGGTGGAATGATCTTCCTATTCCCGAACAGACTGCTGTTTCACTACTATCATTCAAAGAACTAAAAACCACCTTCTCCGCGATTACCTGACCTCCTGTGAACAAAACCAAGACCCTTTCTTCTCTCCTCCACCTCAACACGACAAACCCAAACTGAGTGTGCCTTACACAGGTGAGTGGGCTTGACAAACAACCTGTAGAAAACACTATTTCATCTCTCTGACACTTTAAGAGACACTTACACAATTACACCACTTTTGATTGCAGAGAGAGATTTCCTGTGATGCATAGAGAGACCTCTCTCTTTCAAGGTGCGTGAACACACCAGTCAAAATGAGTGTGAGCTTTTGTTCAGGCACAGCAGGGGCTCTTCCTTTTCGAATTGCTGTGTGATTCTAAATGTTATTATTAACCATGCAGGCACTCCCATTTTGATTAAACTGTGAGCCCCCTTAATGGAAACATGGACTGGAGGTATTAAAGAACATATGCTCTTTTGTGATCCAATAACTTTGCATTTATCTACACATGTTCTTTCTGTGGTGGGGGGTCTTTTCTTTGCAAACCAACAGCCTGTTTCACCTCAGAAACTTCTGCCCCATCAGTGACATAACTTATCTCTTTTACTTTTGACTACACAGAGCTCTACATCTAAGATGTGCGATGGAGCATGATCCAACCTGAAGGTCATGACACATCAAGTCAATAATTGGCAATTAAACTTTGTTGGTCCATCGATCAGTGTTGATACAACTAATTAGTTTGGTGTGTTCCACATGTTGCCTGTCATCATATTAACATCAGAGCTCATTTGCCCGAATCGGAATCAGCTGTTGGCTAAAGTGCTGTAGCAAAGTACATACATTTCGCTACATTTCTCAAACAGATACTGCCCTCCACAGACAACAGTAAAGGTGCAGAAAAATACATCCTCCCACGCAGGTATAGAATGTGCCCTCTTGTTTCAGTCAGCTTTTGTCCATTTAGTGTGTTTATGGGCAGTATTTTGGTTCATACAGAACCAGACGTGAGCCAACATGAGGCAACAACACAGTTGAGTTTTATCTGTCTTAGTTGTGTGGTGTCCGTTTAGTGTGTACCAACCTTTGCACTCAATACCTTCAATCCCGGTATACTCCTGCAGGAGTAATATTTAGACAGTCACGGCTGAACGGGTGGTGAATGCAAACCTTTGTTGTTTTTCCCACAACAACAAATGCAAGCCCAACTTTTCAAACATGTCTCTCACAGTCCTACTTTATATAATTTATTCATTCATTCATTCATTCCTTTTCTTTTCAGCTTAGTCCCTTTATTAATCTGGGGTCGCCACAGCGGAATGAACCGCCAACTTATCCAGCATATGTTTTACGCAGCGGATGCCCTTCCAGCTGCAACCCATCACTGGGAAACATCCATGCACACTCATTCACTCACATACACTACGGACAATTTAGCTTACCCAATTCACTTCAAGTATCTTGCCAATGCAATTAATTGAGCCCCTGATCATCAGACAGTAAGTCAAATAAATTTGTACATAATTTCCTAAAGATTATATGGCCAAACAAACTAAATAAGTAATTTTAATTAAAAATTACAATTAGAAACGCAAATTTCTAATCAGCCAATCACATGGCAGCAACTCAATGCATTTAGGCATGTAGACATGGTCAAGATGATCTGCTGCAGTTGAAACCAAGCATCAGAATGGGGAAGAAAGGTGATTTAAGTGACTTTGAACGTGGCATGGTTGTTGGTGCTAGACAGGCTGATCTGAATATTTCAGAAACTGCTGATCTACTGGAATTTTAACAGACAGCCATCTCTAGGGTTTACAGAGAATGGTCCGAAAAAGAGAAAATATCCAGTGAGCAGCAATTCTGTGGCCGCAAATGCCTTGTTGATGCCAGAGGTCAGAGGAGAATGGCCAGACTTGTTTGAGCTGATAGAAAGGCAACAGTAACCCAAATAACCACTTGTTACTACCGAGGTATGCAGAAGAGCATCTCTGAATGCACAGCATGTCGAACCTTGAGGTGGATAGGCTACAGCAGCAGAAGATCACACTGGGTGCCACTCCTGTCAGCTAAGAACAGAAAACTGAGGCTACAATTCCCACAATTGGACTATAGAAGATTGGAAAAACATTGCCTGGTCTAATGATTCTCGATTTCTGCTGCAACATTTGGATGGTAGGGTCAGAATTTGGCATCAACAACATGAAGCCATAGATCCATCCTGCCTTGTGTCAATGATTCAGGCTGGTGGTGGTGTAATCATATGGGTGATATTTTCTTGGCACACTTTGGGCCCATTAGAACCAATTGAGCATTGTGTCAACGCCACAGCCTACCTATGAGTATTGATGCTGACCATGTCTATCCCTTATGTTCACAGTGTACCCATCTTCTGATGGCTACATCCAGCAGGATAACGCGCCATGTCGTAAGGCATGAATCATCTTAGACTGGTTTCTTGAACATGACAATGAGTACACTGTACTCAAATGGCCTCCACAGTCACCTGATCTCAGTCCAATAGAGCACCCTTGGGATGTGGTGGAACGAGATATTCGCATCATGGATGTGCAGCCGACAAATCTGCATGATCCTATCATGTCAATATGGACCAAAATCTCTGAGGAATATTTCCAGTACCTTGTTGAATCTATGCCACAAAGGATTAAGGCAGTTCTAAAGGCAAAAGGGGGCCAGCCAGAAAATCAGAGTAAGAGCCATGGGGTGGGCGGGATCCTGGACTCCGGCTGGATGGGGAGGTGAATGGGGGCTAGGGAGTGAAGGGCGTTGACTTCTGGGTAGTCGACTGCTCAAGGAACACTCCATAGAACATAGAGCTGGGAAGTGGCAGCACTATATATATATATATATATATATATATATATATGTGTGTATGAAGACTCCTGCGGGAGTCAAAGCTCATGGGTACTTCTGGAGTCGGGGAAAAGGAAGGGGAGGTGAAGACCCCAGCTGAAAGGTGAGTGGCAGTTGGGCGATGATTCCTTCGGGAGTCGAATGCTTGAGAACCACTTCTGCGGGAGTATGGAGTATGTGTGGGAAGCCTGAATGCGAAGGACTGCTTGAAGTGTTTTTGGAATTAAAAGCGAGTTGCTGGGAGTTTTGGAAGCCTTGCCCCAACCCCAACCCCAACCATACACGCCACACCCCCCACAGAGCCTGAGTTCCATTATCCAAGGACACCAAATGAAAGGATGAACATAGCAGATGGAGGCAGTTCTGTTTCTGGAGCCAGCTGCTGGGTTTTCTGAAAGGAAAAGCAAGAAAAAGGGAGTCAGTCATTTATTTATATTTTTTAAATCTTAATTTTTAATTTTATTTTTTTAATTGGGGGAGGTTAACTCTTGTCCTAGGAATGTCCATTTGATAAACAGTGCTGTTGTGGCTAGGGTGATCCTGGAACCTTTCTGGCGGAGTCTGGGGTAGGTTGAGCTGGAGCCTGGCTTTCTTGTTGTTTTGTTTGACAGTCCGGGTTGTTCTTGTTCTGTCGAAGAGATGCTGGGCTGAGGGTATGTAGCGTGGCATGGGCTAGTGTCCTGGAGATTCCTCTTGAATGTGGGATAGGTGAAGGCGGGATAGGTGAAGGCATGATACTTCTATACTCAATATGGTAAAATTTTTTCAATAATTTATTTATTTTAATTATTTATTTTTAATCCACTGATGTCATCAAAACACTGGACTTTAAAAACAATTTCCCATTTAATCAATACTTTAACCACTTTTATCCATGTTTAAAATAACATTGTGTTAACATGAACACGTTAACATGATTAATATCACAAGCGTATCTGGCCGAAGGCATATTCAAAGTCATTGCAACTTCTGCTTAATTTGTGGTGAACTACATTCTTCATACATATCGCCTCCTACTGTACTTGTTATGCAAATAGAGTCTGTTGTTCTTGTTTGTCAATGCACTGCTACAATCTCACAAATGTCTGAGCTCAGGTATCGGTTGGCACTGGCAACTTAAACAGAGCACATTTTATTTACATGAATTATTGAAATTTACATTACATCCATTTATCTAACCTTGTATTATATAAAAATGTATAAAATCCTATGCCTTACATTGTCGTTGTTGAACTCATGTCCCAGTAAGTATCCTATGTTTTTATTTTCCTTACCTTTCTCCTTAAGATATCTATTATTTCCTTCCTCTCTTCTTTATGCTTTAAACACTCAAATTTAACATGCTCAATTGTTGATCATTGTGACTGAGTTCATCAAATAAGAGGGCGGGACCGTCTCTCATCATAGGAGCTCCTTGGATGTTGGTGATTTGTAACACTTTTTTGATCCAGCTATTGGTTCAATGAGATGTCAATCACAAGAGTGCAAATGTTGCTGGCCATTTTGATTTCAAAATAGTAGTAATGTCCCAATAGTAGTAATGAAAGGACATTACTCTACTAAACGCGTTATAGATATGATTGGTCTAGCTACTAGTTTGAAATAGTAGCCTTGCATTCCATGGATGTTTATCGACATATAAGTGAGATGTGGACTAAGTATTTACTGAATTGCCTGGACCCTTGCAGTGTTGTATATGGATCTGTGGACAGACGGGAGGCTTGAAGGTTGAGTTTCTTTGGCTGTTAAAGTTTCTTTGGTTGTTGGCAGAGAGTTTGGCTTTATTGCAACCACTCAGATGTTGGCATCTGAGAGATTTTGGTGGTTTGTGGACTATCAGCTTGCTGGAGATTTGGGTTGAAGGCAATGCGGATGCATAGGATGAGCCTGGCAAAAGCAGGTGGTGGCATGAAGTGTAAGGAAAGGAGATTTCTTGGCGGCGTTGTGGTTGCATTGTAAAAGAGCGGGTGGGCTAGCTGTCACCCGCGGGGGCTTTAGGCTTGATTTGTAGTCCTGGCTGGGCTAGGTGGCGCTGAGCTACGGAGATGAGGGAGTAATGCTAGTCGGGCTATTTATAGTGAGTTTGGAATTATCTGATTGGCTTACTAATGATTACAGATGAGAGACCAGCCGCGATCAATCATATCACATGCTCCTCTCGAAATTAGTTTGTGAAACTTCACTTATCTGTGCATTTCAATATTTTGTAAAAATAATATTAATAATAATAATAATAAAATTGCCTTCAGAATCTTTAATCAACTATCATAAACATTCCCCTTGAAATTACTTTTCTTTACTTCTGGCCACATGGAATGTGGGAGGGGATATCATGGTGTGTCTCATATCTGCTCTGCCTATATCTATTTGTCAAGCTCACCACATTTGCACAAACACCTCGTTCAGTCTTGTTTTGTGTAACAGGCATTATGCTCTTTGTTTTTTGTGTTTTCCCCTTGGACTGTCTTTTGAATTCATGACTGTTTGCTGCCAGCCCGACCTCATTCCCATTGTTTGGATTACTCTATAAATTGACCTCTGTTACCAATATTTGCCATGTTTTTGACCTTTGCCCTTGTCTTATTGCTTACTGACCATAACATGCATATTTTACATTTACTTTAGTTTATGTAGACACTGAATTATATGATATTGATGTATTAACAGCATCTAAACAGATTAGACTGACATAATGTAGTGAAGGCTGCCTGTGATAGCAGAGGCTAGCTCGATTATGTGTAGCAGTGAATCAGGTGTGTCTGTTAGAACACGACAGTGGAAGGAAAGAATTCAAACAGATTTATTGTGGCAAGTAAGTATGAACATGAGAGAGAAGAGCCAACTGTGAATATTAGCAGATGCAGAACTGTATGTCCAATTGTTTCAGGTGCAGAGGTTCAGAGGATAATGAATTATGGGGCCCTATGACCAACAACAAGTGAATTTTACTTTTAGGCTCAGCCTTGAGATTGGTTTGCAATACGTGTGTAAAGACAATGGTCAAGAAGAGCCTTCAGAGTGCTATGAGCGTATGACTTGGCCATAGGCGCAGATAAGAGCTCTTTCCTCCCAATATAGATTGCACTTGTTTAGCTGTCAATTTTGTGATGTCCTGATTAGATAAGAGTGTAGCAGATGAATTGTGCTTATAAAGGTTATGGTTTTTCTGTAACAAACAAATAACAACACTCCAGCATCAGCAATCAATAATATACATCATTGCATTAACAATTTTACACAGGATAGCATTAACATATACATTTTGGGCTCTTCCTCTCACAAATAAACATGATTAGAAGTAATCACAAACTAACATTCACATTTACTAACATAAAATGCACATGAATCACTTCAGCTGCACAAACAGTGAATACATTCACAATGCTAACACATACTAACTAGCATAATGACGTATCAGGTATCTCTGTGATAACCGAGAATCATGAGCATAACGTCTAAGTAAATATTATAACCGGAACTGTACTCACTGTCATAACACGCACAGAAGCCCAATTACATCCAATCAGACACTCAATATAGCAATAATGCAAGTTACCAGTGCCACTTTAGACAATGAGTCGCGATTGGCAATGGCTGATGCAACAACAGTTCTCTCAGTTCTTGCTAGATCAGATACGGTCGCGGCCGTAAGTTAACGAGAATTATTTAAATTATTTATAAAATTTTCCATTTATTGTATTTTATAAACGTCTACCCCACCCCAACCCTAAACCCAATCGTCAAAGTAACGTAAAAAAAGTAGTTGTACCGAGTATTATTTATGCTATCTATTAAATTACCCAATAAATTGTATTTTTTAACGCCTACCCCCACCCCAATCCTAAACCCAACCATCACAGTACTGTAAAAATATTAATACAGTGTCATAAAAAATGCTGCTATATTGATGTGCATATGCGATTTGCACATCAATATAGGCCGGCCGGCCACGTATTCAATCTAGACTTCACCAGTTCTCTCTGTATTCAGTAGCGCCTATTACGTTTTCGATATGTGCAGCAATTTCAGAATAAAAGTCTCTGAATGAGAGTTACCATGACTCAATGGTCTTTTGCACACATAATCTAAAATGTTTAATGAATAAGTACTACCTTCGATTTCAAGAAGTTTAAAGATACAAACATTTGTAAATATTTGTATTTACTTTTTAGCTGTAAAACGTTTAGGTGACAATATGTACAAATTGTAAAATGTTTCAATAACTCAAAAATGTCCATTACAGCAAAGATAAAAAAAAATACATTTATTTGTTAATGTTAGAGACTAACATGTATGTATAAGCAATGAGACCAGACTGTTCTGTGAGTGGAGATTTTTGGAATCCCTGGAAGAATTATTGGAAAACCCAGACAGCTGTTTACAAATAGCTAGTTTATTGTAGTAATTTTGATTTACATTACCATACTGTTGGGACAATGAATGCAACTGGCAAAGATTTGGGGATGAAAATATGATTATTAATCAAATTGAGATATTTAACACATGAGAAAAGAAACAGAACAGGGTCAAGAAGGTTAATGTGCTTGACAGTTTGTTCCAGGAATGAATCAATTTATCATTCTTGATAATGGGGAGGTAAAATAGAGGTTAAACCGCAAGTAAGTTCACAGACTTTACTAATTAATTTAACTGTAGCATTAAAACAGATTCTGTGTATAAATGTTACACTGTGAAGGATGGGAATTTAAAAGGAATTGATACTTATAAAATTTAAAGGCTCATAAGGCTGAAATGGAGGAGTGCAGAATGTACTGTAATTTCCATTGGAAACACAATAGACCCTATTTTTTTGGTTTTTATTTTACAACCCCAAATCAGTAAAAGTTGGCACAGTATGGAAACCAGAAATAAATAAAAAAGTAGTGATTTCTAAATTTACTTTGACTTGCATTTCATTGCATTTGTGTTCCACATGCTCTGTATTGTTTTTTTGTTTTGTGTGTGTGCGTGGGGGGGGGGGGGGGGGTTGGAACAGTAAAATGTTTACCACATTTTCTTTTTTTCGGTTTGCGTTTCCCCTACTGTCCTAACTTTTTCTGATTTGGGGTTGTAATTAGTTTATAGATGATGCAGTGCAATCTTTTTGGGGAGGAATCAAAAATTCATTGCAATTTTGTAACTGTATACGGTCACAGAAGGCAGAGACGAAGGATACGTTTACAAGGTGTTTATTAAAACACAAAGCAGTTCTTTGCACCGTAGTGCTAGCAGGCAAAACAAAGATAAGTCACTTCCCTTGAAGTCGAGTAAACAGATGACAGGTGTTAGCCTCGATGAGAAGAGCGTTCGTGGATGACTTGGCAGAAGATCAGGAATAGCACAAAGAGAGTATGACCATGTGAAGATGATACCAGCCGATGCGTGAACAGGATGGGCGAGTATATGTAGTGTGTGTGTGATGGCTGGAGCAGGTGAGTGTTGTTAGTGCACAGGTGAGTGTGATCAGTAATCAGGTGACTGAGTGCGGTGTGTAGTGGATGGAGAGTGTGAATGGTGATTGGGGCTAATGGAACGTGCAGGGGGTGTGACAGATACTTAGATTAAAAATCACTTGTTAATTTAACATTAGTTGGCAAGATGGATTGCATGAGGTTTTGTAAAGCACATTGGCACCTAAGTGTAATTATAGCAATAAACTAATATGTTGCAAGCAAGGTATCACTTGGCCATGTGTCTGTGGTTAGTTCACAACATCAAATTAACAGAATGCACTGTGTTAGATGTATTGTGCATCCTGGAAGCCACCAACAAATGTTGTGTTATTTTGGTTAAACTTTTTTAAACGTGTAACTGAGCAGCTCAGTGCTGGGTTTTTGTTTGTAACTAGAGGTGAAACTAAACATTGGCTTCTCTCTGCTGCTTATGCTTTTAATAGTTTCATTCTTTACAGGGATGCAAAGAGAGCCTCAAAAACAATGGATGATGGTTGCATGTATTGGATGATCAATCTTTTCATATGATCAATTCCTGATGCGAAATAATACATCAGAAATAATAATGACTAATCTCCAGTACTTGTTTTTTTTTTTATTTTGAACAGGCAGAAATGTTTTGTCACAATCAACTACAGAACGAAGAGCTTCTTATGATTCAAAAGTACAAAATAAGCACAATAATGAAAAATAAAACGTTATAATTAGAAAACTGGAGGAATACATGAAGCGTTGCAGCCCTAGTGTATATGGAATTCTAAGACAACAGGAGAGTTTTTAATAAATAAAGCAATTTTTTACAGACATGTATGCATTTAACCTTCTCCCACACTGTTGGATTCCATCATTAGGCAGATGGGTGGCACCTCACAGAGCTGCTTAAATACCCATATGTATGGGGGTTTCTACCTCTGAATTAGCTAGTTTTAGCTACTTGTACATTAAGGTAGGATTCAGAAAAACAAAACACCCATGAAGAAACTTGACACAGAGGAACATACAAACCCACTGCCAGCTAACGTTTCAGAAGTGTTATTGCAGAGCAACACAAACAGCACGCAGAAGTATAAATGCATGACTACACGCAAGGCAGGCGCCATGGGTCACAGCGCTCACTTGACGCAGAAGTATAAACCAGCCTTTAGAGATTTTGTGAGGAGATCTGTCACCCAGGAGGAACTGGGAGTTGAGCTGCTGGTTCTCCACATCAAGAGAAGCCTCTATGTCTCTCGGCTTGCCTGGAAATTCCTCAGGATCTCCCTGGGAGGAGCTGGAAGATATGTCTGGGGAGAAGGAAATCTGGGGCTCTCCAATGAGACTGCTGCCTCCATGACCCAAGTTAATGCAACTTCTGTATTGACAACAAATGTACCATGATTTGCTGTGACTATTTGTACATTGTGAGGCCCCAATTAGAGCCAGGAATCGAAGAACATTGTAACCATTTCAAAATATAATATCAGGCCAAAACAATATTTGCAGCTTATTTTGTGAGTTCATAACAGCTCTGAAGCTCCACCTTTGTTAAAATATTCTTGGGTTCATTTTCTTTGAATAGATTTTTGATGTCAAAAGTCTACAAGCAAATCCATGAACACACAGGAAATCTTCGCTAGTATAAATAAATAAATGTAAAAAGTAAAATGAAAAGAGACAAAGACACAGCAATTTATGTTTAATGCCATAAAGCAGTTTGCTTTTTAAAAAATGTATTGGCTAAAATTATACATGGATAAAGTTACATGACTTGACTGGTTTATCAAATTTAGCAAACACTTACCTGTTGTTCTCACACCTGTCCTTTTTGTTTTGCTAAAAAAAAATATTTATTTATTTTTTACTTTTAACCAAATAATCAAAATAACTTAACTTTCAGTATGTTGGGGCCACAATGTAGTATCAAGCACATCATCATTCAGCACTCAAGTCAGTGTAAATGTAGTAATGTCTCTGGTTGAGTGCCAGCATAAAAGCCAGCACAGTTTATGTGGAAAAGAAGTAGCCGTTTCTCAAAAATAAACCAGTTTAGCAACATCCACAAACAGTCCAGCCCTGTTCTGTGAGACATATTTGAGTTGTCCCTGTACTGCCTGTCCTTGTTTCAAGAGTCCCTTATATGATGAATGGATATGTTGTTGTTGGTGGTGATGTTTTTTTATTTTTTTATTTATTTTTTAAATCAAGTAGTCTTAGTTATGTGCAATTCAGAGGGATGTTTCATAGAGTGCCCAACCCAAAGGCAATGTCTCGCCAAGCATAGACTCAAGGTCACAACAAGCAATGAATGACAATAGTCATGGGAAGAGATTGGATCTGAGAAAGAGAAAAACAGAGGGGGAGACCAGTTTAAGGTTAATTTTCCGTCTCTTTCAGCTGCTCGATTTAACAAGTGGCATGTGTGAACCATTAGAACTGGACAATTTCCCTGGAAAGTGGGAGTGCTGTTGAGGTGGATGCGTTGAGATGAATTCCAGAGACCCTGAGCTAATGAGCACATGTGAAGGCTTGTCACCATAAAGACCATCCACAGAACTCATAGTGCTGTCAGCGGTAACCAAAGAAGAGCTCTTTGGGCATGGGATCAATGTGCTACAGAGTAATGCAGTGGAAAAGCACCTCTGCACCCAGGGAATTTTCCAGACAGACAGCCCCAATCAAAAAACGTATATAAACATTCATCCATTTTCAAAGTAAAAACAAAAAGCCAGCATTTACAAACTGAAGTGAGACAAAACAGACCACTGGGGAAAGTAACATGAGCACAAAATGGCAAATTTGTTTAGTTTTACCTAGGTTCTCCCATTTATTTAATCACAGTTTAAATTCATTGTTTAAAATACTCATCCAGGCGAAGGTTTTATGTTACAGTGATGTTTAATATTGTAGAAAATGTGTGTGTTCTTAACATGGGTAAGATCTGAAGTACTGTAGATGTATTGTGATGTAAAAATGAATTAGAGTAAAAAGTTACTTGGACTAGACTAAATATCTTATTCATAAAAATTGTTACTTTGTTAAAAAAATAAAATAAAATTGTAACCAAATAAACCAAAACCATATGCATTTCTTCTGAATGTTACTTTAATATGGAACCAATGCCATATTCCGAGTAGAATATAAGTTATTACTATAACTATGTCATCAGATAATATTGTCAATCGTAATTTTAGTCTGGGCCTCACGGTGGCGCAGTGGGTAGCACGATCGCCTCAAAGCAAGAAGGTCGCTGGTTTGAGCCTCGGCTGGGTCAGTTGGCATTTCTGTGTGGAGTTTGTATGTTCTCCTCGTGTTGGCGTGGGTTTCCTCCGGGTGCTCCGGTTTCCCCCACATGTCCAAAGACATGCGCTATAGGTGAATTGGGTAAGCTAAAATTGTCTGTAGTGTATGTGTGTGAATGAGTGTGTATGGGTGTTTCCCAGTGATGGGTTGCAGCTGGAAAGGCATCTGCTGCGTAAAACATATGCTGGATAAGTTGGTGGTTCATTCTGCTGTGGCGACCCCAGATTAATAAAGGAACTAAGCCGAAAAGAAAATAAATGAATGAATGAATGAATTAATTTTTTTTTTAATAAATAATTTTCTAATAAAGTATGTTGGAAGTATAGCGCTGTGGTAGTTTTTCACAAATGTGGCGAAGACAGGATGCAGATTAGAAAATCCGATTTTCAGTTTGAGTCAGTTCAGCTGTAGGGTAGCTCTACCAATCCCTTCTAAACAAGACCCAGGTGACAGTGGAAAAAAACCCATCATTGGAGAAAGGAAATGGAGAAAGAAGAAAAATAAAATAAAAACCTTATAAGAAACAAGTCTCAGTCTGGCAACCAGTCCCTCTTTCTCTTTTTCTTTTCTTTTTTTCTCTTTTTTTTCCCTGGTCTTATCTTATAAGTTTTTACATGCAACTATAACAACTGCACATCATCAGGCCTGTACTTGTTTACTCATATCAAGACAAAAATAAAAGTCTTTGAAACAAAATCACCCAGTTAAGGCAACAGCTGAAATAGTTGTTAATAGTTGATACACTACAGCCAGTTTAGTTTATTCAATTTACCTATAGCGCATGTCTTTGAACTGTGGCGGAAACCGGAGCACCCGGAGGAAACCCACGCCAACACGGGGACAACATGCAAACTCCACACAGAAATGCCAACTGGCCCAGCCGGGACTCGAACTAGCGACCTTCTTGCTATGAAGCCACAGTGCTAACAACTTAGCCACCGTGCTGCTATTCTGACAACTACAACTCATAATTTCTTTAGAAAATGTAAAAGTCTGGTTTGTGATATTCTTGCCATGTGCACCACTTGAGATGCACGCGTAAAAAAAATAATATGCTGTTTTTGAATCATGTAATCAAAGTGTATTTCACTGTATACATTATAGTATTTACAACACTTTAATGAATGCTACAGCATAGTGTAGTATTAACTACAGTGAACTGATAAACTGTAATAAATACTGTAGTATACTTTAGTTTTTAATACAGTAAACTGTGATGCATTGTATAATATATGTAGATTTATAAAATTACAGTATTGGGTTATTACAGTAGTTTATTTGATTTATATAAGTTGTTGTATTAGAATAGCAACCGTAGAACTACCACAACATATTAATTCAAGTACTTGGATAGCATCGATCAAAAACAATTTAATATTTACTATAAATTACTACAGTATTTTTTTCATGTGGTTGCACAGGGAACATATCACGGAACCAAATTAAACATTTTAATAATGCTGATCTAAATCGGATTCTGGAAAGTGCTGAATAGTGTGGATTAGGCTATATGAATTATAAAGGCTCCTGCCGGGTAATGTAATTATAAAAGTTGAAAGAATGATTCATTACTTGTCAAAGTGGTCAAACACAAGTTATATAGTTATTGTTTGTACAAAGTGCAAAAAGGATTATGATATTAATCACAGTTACATAAATCGTTCTTAAAATAATATTAAACTGTTGAGTTGTTTTGCTTTTCTCTTGTTTGACATGTACAGTATGAGTTGACTCTTCAACCCTAAAACAGCCATGGTATCCGGAAAGACACAACTCATAAAATCTTAAAGAAATCGAATATTTCACAGATTCCTTTTTATATGTTTTACTTTCATCCAGACGATATAAAAAGTGACATGAAATGATGTTTTGCTTATCATTTTCCACTCTTGACTGTTTAAAGGTGATATACTTAAAATACTTCTTATGTTCTAGTCTCTCCTTCGTCCCCAAATAAAGCGTCTTTGAAGAGTGGAAAGAGGGAACATGCATTACAATCTACAGTATATCAGACACTGCTTAATTTTCCATCTAGTTGGCCCCCAACCATGAGCACCAGCAGGACAAAATGCCTGTAAGGCTAAGAGCACTGCAGTCTGACCTCAGCAGGAAATGGGGGCTGAGGGTTGGTGAAGGGGTGTTGTTTTAATGAGCATGAGACTTGGAGGCAAAGAGGTGTTTCATATATAGGGGTCCAACAGGGCTCCCGTAATTCTTGCCTCCTGGGGAGAACCTAAAGCTTAAGGGGATCATAAGAAGAGGCTGTACACGTCGACTGATCTTGATTTTAAGATTAACCTGAGCTGGTTATGCACTTTGGGGAAGCAAGGTACAGTAGAGGAGGTTTGTGTAGGATTGATTTTTAAGAATGTTAAATATTAATTACATACCTATCTTCAGCAATCTACACTTGTCACCAGTTTTATTGTCTCCCCTAAAATAAAGGGTGAACAACTTTTTCTCCAGTGAATCCATAATTTCCAGAGTCACACAGTCAACCTGGTTATTTTTTTTAACCATATGGTTTTCTACACAAACTTGCATGTACCTCAGTTGTGCCTCTATTGTATATTGAATACCTTTTAATAAACCTGTTATTCTCACATGACTTCTTCTCAGAATCTGGAACCCAGAAACCGTTTAATTTTGGATATTTATATTTCATCTTATAAGCTTTAAGTCATTTTATTTTCCCACTTCACACGTGCACATCAGTCTACTAGGGTTGTAACAATACTGTTTTGTAGCCATAGTAAACTAATGAGTTGAGGACACTGACTTGAAGTAAATGTAATTCTACAGTATGTGACATTATTTACAAGCTGTTTGTTGACATCTTTTTTTTTTTGTAAATCAATTACTTGAGATACTCATTCATATAATCCTACATTCATTCTATAACTGTAGTATATGTCACACACATACAATGGCCATCAAACAGCATTAGTTGTAAAATTTTCTTGATAAAAGTGATAGAATTTTAAACATTTTAATTTGTTTTAAAATCAATAGACTCAACTTCACTGTAAAAAAAAAAAATTACTGCCTAAACTCAAAATCTTTTAGTGACTGTTTACATCTTAAATTTTCAATTGGCCTTAATGAAATTTGGCAAAATTCTTATTTTTTTATTGTAGCAACAGCCTGTTAACATTGGCTCAGTTAGAAATAATTAATGTCTGCCCATTCAGGTTATTGGCCCAATTGAATATATTTTAAATTGTTGTACCATGTGTTTTTGGTTTCACCTCATGTAAAATTGTTTATTGGTAAATTTACATTGCTAAAGCCACTTTACTGAATTGTATATTTCCCATTGTCCAAAAAGAAAATAAATAATAAAATATACAAAACAATGATACACTAAACACTTCCACATTTATCTATTTATTTTTATCAAACACTATTGTGAAAATACTTTAAAATAACAAATACATTAAACATTTCTACAAGGTATACCTTATAAAGTCATGCATTTTAATTTTAATTTATACAAAGCTGAAGTGTAATTAATACATTCATTCATTCATTCATTTTCTTTTCGGCTTAGTCCCTTTATTAATCTGCAACCCAGCTGCAACCCATCACTGGGAAACATCCATACACACTCATTCACACACATACACTACGGATGATTTAGCCTACCCAATTCACCTATACGCATGTCTTTGGACATGTGGGGGAAACCGGAGCACCTGGGGGAAACCCACGCCAACACAGGGAGAACATGCAAACTCCACACAGAAATGCCAACTGACCCAGCTCAGGCTCGAACCAGCAACCTTCTTGCTGTGAGGCGATCGTGCTACCCACTGCGCCACCGCGAGGCGTAATTAATGCATTCATAGATATGTGAAAAATGTCAAAAACACCATAAAATGTTAGCATTTTTGTGAGGTTACTTCAACCATTGTTTAGTGTAGTCACCTGAATATTAACATTCCTCAAGAGGTAATCTAAACTCATGAAATCATATTTTTAATGGTTAAACCAGTTCATTAAATTCATCTAATATATTTGCATTAAGGGGCGACACGGTGGCTCAGTGGTTAGCACTGTCGCTTCACAGCAAGTAGGTCACTGCTTCGAGCCCGGCTGGGTCAGTTGGCATTTCTGTGTGGAGTTTGCATGTTCTCCCCATGTTGGCATGGGTTTCCTCCAGGTCCAAAGACATGCGATATAGGTGAATTGAATAAACTAAATTGGCCCTAGTGTATGTATGTGAATGAAAGTGTATGGAAAATTGAAGAAAAACAATATTCTAAAGGAACTTTAAGAACGTGAAGCTCAAGTCAAGTCAAGCTTAATTGTCATTCCGCTACATGTGTGGACATACAGAGGAACGAAATGTCGCAGGACAACGGTGCTTTATGGATTAATCATAAATAAAAACACAACACTGGACATAAGAGCTATTAAAAAAAAACTATGCATAACTAACATATATTATAAAATAGAATAAAATACTTAAACTATACACATAAGACAGGCTATACAAGTACTTTTTCATGAGACTAAACAATGTTGTGCAGGATATTGTGCAAAAAAAGGTATTTAAGATCTAATATTGTGCAAGAGGTATTTAAGGTTGAAGCAAACAGTGCAACATGATTGTGGTACAATTATAGTAAACATTGAGTCCTTGTAAGGTGGAGTTTAGATAAAGTGTCAGGTGCATAAGAGAGAAGAGTGTTTCTACAGGTGGTTTGTCAAGCCCACTCACCTGGATCAAGCACAATTTAAAATGCACAGACATGAGACATGGAGTGATTAAGAAAGTGTCTATAGTGCAAATGTGCAACCTGCTGGAAGAGTCAGAGAGACGAGGGGATGTCCTTCCACAGGTGGTTTGTTAAGCCCACTCACCTGTATGGGACATACACAGGAATGCATGAGGAGGTTTCAGAGGGGGGTAAGTTGACTGGAGTTGAGGGCTTTAACAGCCTGCGGAAAGAAGCTGTTGAGTAGTCTATCCGAGCAGGCTTTAATACTTCGAAACCTTCTTCCTGACGGCAGCAGTTGAAAGAGACTGTGGAAGCTGCATCTACTTTAAATATTTACCATGCGAACATGTTTAGAAAGTCAAAAAAAGCACAAAAAAGCATTGATAATGTCTCCTAAATTGAACAACATCTCATCTTCCGGGACAGCGTACATTCAGCATAGTTGACAGGTCTCTTAGAGTTCATCATGCTGCTGCTGCTGCTTACTGGTTCAAGAATTCCCATCTTCATTGTAATTGAGGGGGTTTCCAGTGGCCCAGCTTGTTAAAAATATAAAATAGCAATGTCAATACTAAGTCTAGATGTATCAAATACATATAAAAATGTCTCCATACCATTAATATAATTTTCAAAAAGACTACTCCTGTTGGGTCACAAAAGCTAATTTTAGAATTACAGAATGTGAATGTTCACATAATTATCAGCATAGTAGCAGTACAGTAATTAACCTTCCATACTGTGAGAATGCTGTGGTAAATTGCATATACATGTAAAATCATTGTGACCGAGCACCTGTTTGTTTACAGCAATTCTTCAAAATATCATAGCTGGTGAGGAAATGAAGCCAGAAGACAAAAACTCAATAGTTTTCACACAAAACTGATAATTCTGTCAGAATTGTCTCTCTCCT
Source organism: Danio choprae (assembly GCA_903798125.1). Taxonomy (NCBI): domain Eukaryota; kingdom Metazoa; phylum Chordata; class Actinopteri; order Cypriniformes; family Danionidae; genus Danio; species Danio choprae. The sequence continues at coordinate 2,220,903 of CAIGQW010000415.1, read as the reverse complement.
CACTTGTTCTAAACCTGTTTGTCTTTCTTTCTTCTGTTGAACACAAAATAATATATTCTGAAGAAAGCTGGAAACCTGTAACCATTGACATCCATAGTATTTGTTTTTCCTACTATGTAAGTCAATGTTTATAGGTTTTCAGCTTTCTTCAAAATATATAATTTTGTATTCAACAGAAGAAAGAAACTCACAAAGGTTTGAAACCACATGAGGCTGAGAAAATAGTGAGCATTTTAACACAGTTGAGAACAGGCTGTAACTGTACTGTGGTGTTAGTAACTGTACTATGGACCAGGCTTCGGGCGGGCGTTGTGACCGGATACTATACAAAAGTTGGCAACCCGGGGGTGTTACAAACTGTACCAAAAAGCTGAGGACCTGGGGCGGGGTGAAATAACAAAACAGGAGGGTGGCAGGAGATGGCTCTGAAATACGGGAGACTCCCGGGAAAAACAGGAGTATTGGCAGGTATGGTATAAGGCAGAACTGATAACTAATGGTAACATAGAACAATGTAAATTTGAGAAACGCCTCATGGGTTAAAAGCCTGTCGCGGCACATGGCAGCCCTTAATAAAGCAACTACACACAAGTCACATCTTAGCAGAATTTGAGACTGATATGGAATAAACATATACGCAATGGTTAAAAGAGTACTTACTGTGGAAGTCATCGTGGTTTATTTGCGCCTCGCCAGCAATGGTGGCTTCACATTACGGTTAGACTGAAAGAAAGTAAAAAACACATACGTATCTCTTCCGTCATAAAATAATAATTTAATAACAACATAAAGTAACTTAAGGTACCCAGAGAGATCAGTATGGTCAATAACGAAACGGTTACTACGTAACCCTCGTTATCCGAGAAGGGGGAACGAAAATGCTATGTGGAAAACTTCGTGTGGGGATTTCGTCAGAAGCCAATCATCTGAAAGAGTAATAAAACGGGTCAATGAAATGCCAATGAGTTGGCGGCATCAGCGTGCACAGCTGGCAGCAATTACAATCATCTGTTAAAGATGCCTGCCGTGCATCGCAATTACACCTTTTCTAGCTGAAGAACCGAACTACAGCTGTCAGCTAAGGCACAACCACTGTGGCGAAAAAACATAACACTTCCGTTCCCCCCCTCGGAATATGAGGGTTACATAGTAACCGTTTCATTCCCCAGCAGGAGGGGAACTTCAATGCTATGTGGAAAACTTCCACTATGGGGAAATGTATGGAAAGCGGCACATCAATTGAACCTTACCACGTCACTGGTGAGAGGTTTGCCAGGCTCCGGTGTAAGCGCACCATCATCACCGGAGACGCAGACCTCCAATGTTCCCCCTGGCCCTAACTTACCTTACGTAAAAAATATACCCCATTAAGTTCTATGCTGCCCAATGGGGAAACCTGGTGGCATGAACTAACCCTGAGAAGGGGGAGTACACATATGAAGGATGGCTAGCGGGGAGGGAAGACACGGGCCCGCTTAAGAGGAGGGAACTATACCGTGGCTGAGTGAAGCATATGGGATCACCAGTGGGGATCACGCATAGCAGGCACCAATACCGAGAACGCAAGCTGACCAAGTGGGCATGCCAACAACGTAATGGGCCAGGCACCTGTCTCCTTCACTGAGTCAGATGCTGGAAAATCAGCTCCACTCAAAGATTATAGACTCTTACGAATGTATTAGGTGTCGCCTAGCCCGCAGCTCTACAGATGTTTGTTAGAGAAGCGCCGCGTGCTTACGCCCAAAACGAGGCGATACTCTAATCGAGTGCTCTCTCACTCCCAGGGAACGCGCCTTACCCTGCCACAGAAAAGCGAGCAAGGACTGGGTCTGCCTCCTCCGTGGGCAGCGCTTGTAGGTTCACTACATAGTCTAAAAGACGTGCTGTAGGAACCTCGGTCTCAGGAAAACGTGAGAGTTGCTGACAACGAAATGCTGGCACACTTCACTTTACACAGTATCTGTGCGAGTGGGCTCACTGGAGAAAATTCATATTACACATGCCCCGGGGCCAGCTGTGTTAGCCAGCGAGCCAGAACGCACCCATAACAGCTGGACAGCTGGGGGTGGAGCCTCCATTCTCCCGGGCGTGAACTGACATAAGAGCGCATTGGCTGCAAGGTTGAACTTGCCTGGGAAGAATGTCACGCAGTGATTTCCGGCGCGTATAACTCCAGAGGAGCAGACGGTGATCGAGCTGAGACATGCGGCGAGAGCAGATATTCCCCGTGCGGTTGATATACGCCATCGTCGACGTGCTGTTCGTCCTGACCAGCACGTGTTTCCTCTCTAGCACCGGTAAAAAACGGCACAGTGCGAGATACACTGCCAACAGCCCCAGGCAATTAATATGCCAATACAACTGGGTTCCTTCCACGGACCGGCAGCTGCATGCCCGCAACACAAGGCCCCCCAGCGCATACTGGAAGCATCTGTCGGAACGACGACATGCCTAGACACTTGTTCTAATAGCACACAGACCTGTAGAAATGCAGGGTCCCTCCAGAGGCAGTGACAGTCATGCATGCATGCATGCCTGCATGCCATGCACATCTGGGGACCCGATTGTGAAGCCAATGCTGAAGGGGTCTCATATGGAGCAACCCGAGCGGTGTGACAGTGGCTGCGGATGCCATGTGCCCAGGAGCCTCTGAATAATATCAGTGGACCACAGTTTTTCTGTCAACTCTCTCAGACAGGTCAGCATCAGCTCGGCGTGCTCTCGAGGAAGGTGCGCCTTCATGGTGATCGAGTCCAGTGAGGAAGTCACACAGATGAATCAGAGCTAAGAACAGACTGAGTTGAGCCCACTTTTTAAAAAATTGTATATGGTAGATAATAAGGCTATGTATTTTATGCCGATGTATGGTATTTCTAAATGGTACTTAAGTGTTACAATAGGACATTTTTTTTACATGACCCCAGAAGCATGATACAAACAATATTATGAACTGTACCACTTCTAGTTCTAAATAACAATCCAATAAAAATCTCATATAGGGGTGTCAACAAGAGTATTTAAAACCTATGTGTGAATAGGTTAAATGTGCTAATGGAACATTCATAAAAAGAGCCATAACCCAACAGCACTGAAGAGGCCAGATAAAATGTAAAAATATTCCAACTTTTACTTTGACAAAAAAAGAAGAAAGTAAGAGCATGGTTTGAAGGTGAGTAAATTATGGAGTACTAAATTTTGGGTGAACTATTCCTTTAAGGATTGAAAAGAAGAACATCATATGCTGCTGAAATAAATGTGTCAAGCAGTTTCATACAGCTTTTGGTGATTCTTTATGTGCATTTGGTCATTCTTTATGTGCATTTGACACAGATTATAGACTCTATAACTCTAATGCTGAAGTTTCCATTAAAACGTCACAATAACATTCTAATAATGCAAAGATGGAATAATATATTGTATGTCCTTCATTTTAACAGGCATACATCAAACAGGACTACAGTCCATCTTCCACTTGTGTGACCATCAAATCAATGTAATTTTTGATTCATTCTCCTGTCACCAATGCAAAAATTGCTGTCAAAACACATCTTCAGTCAAAAAAAGTAATCACATGGATATATTGAACTGTCATTTATATATGAATTATCAAAATTAAATAGACTTTTGACAATAAAATAGTATAAAAAAAATTGAAATATATAACTTGGCACGCCCAATGAGGGAGAAGCTTTCTAAAAGGTTTTAAAGTGACATTCTCTTGATAATGCAAAGTTCAATTTCAAAGTAATTTTCACAGGATTGACTTTGAAGTTTTAAACTTTTAAATGATTGGCTATCCAATCATATCTGTTATTTTCTTACTACAATATGTAATGGGAAAAAGAGCAGAAGTGTTCTGCTAATGGGACCCCCACAGCTAAGTAATTTTGGAGACCTTTTACTGTCACATTTATTGTACTTCTATCTATCTATCTATCTATCTATCTATCTATCTATCTATCTATCTATCTATCTATCTATCTATTTTTTTATTTTAGTGTTCAATGTAAGAAAAAAAAGTTGAACAGATTTAGAGAATAATGGTAATTAAAGTAAAAGATGACAGAAGTTTCATTTTGGGGTTTACTTTTTCTTCAATGTCAGTGTGGATCTGTCAGCACTTCTTTGATTTAACACAGTCTTGCTGCAATAAAGGTAACCTCCCCTGCTCTGATGTCCACTGTTATTTCATGCAAAGTAGTGGTGAGGATTGGGATTAGAAACCTTGGGGAGAAAAGCAGGAGGAGGAGGATCTAGAGACAGACTTACAAAGCCACTATTGTTTGGCATCCATAGTCATCTTTAATGCAAGGCCACTGTGATTTTCTCAAAGCTCCCACCTGTTTTTCTCATTAAAACTCTCTGCTACACCACTACTGGATACCTTGCGGGTTCCACCCTCACTAGGAGCTCTGGTTAACAGTGTGGGAGGAAAATTAGAAAATGAGACGAAGAAGAAGAAAAAAAACAACAAAAAAATGTACATTCTGTTTTTGGGAGGTAAACTTAAATGAAACACATGCAGACAAGGAGTAGGAGATGACCAGACAGACAAACACCCTGTTATAGAGGCAAGCGCTATATTAAAGCCTCTTGGAAACCCAAACACAAATACAGAAAAATAAATGAATACAGACAGAAAAAAAAAGACTCCTGATGGTCCAAAATGAAAATTATTTACAGAACTGCTGTTAAAATACTTTCCCTGTTTTTAATTGCAATCAGTGGTGGGAATAATGCATCACAAGTAGTATGAGTTATGTAATAATATTACTTTTTTAAGTAACGATTAAAGTAATGCATTACTTTTAAAAAAGTAATAATATTGGAGTTATTTTCTTTTTAAATGTATTCATTCATTCATTTTCTTTTCGCCTTAGTCCCTTTATTAATCTGGGGTCGCCACAGCGGAATGAACCGCCAACTTATCCAGCATAAGTTTTACGCAGTGGATGCCCTTCCAGCTGCAACCCATCACTGGGAATCATCTTTTTAAATGTAATGCGAGTAAATTTTTTTGTTTAATTAATTAGCTTTTAAAAAATAAATTGCTGAATTAAAATCAGTGTAGTCACATTGACTCATGCACTCAATAAGAGAATGTTCTCCCTGCGGGAACAGACCGAAACAAAGATAGCAGGCCTGAGCCTTATGCAATAGAGGTATTCTCAGTATTTGGAATGCATTGAAGAAAAGGAAAAAGTGATTGTCTCAATCAACAGTGATTTTACTTAACTAATAAGACAAAAAGTACAAAAGTAGCAAACATTGGAGAGGTCATTCATTCATTGATTCATTTTCTTTTCGGCTTAAAGTCCCTTTATTAATCTGGGGTCGCCACAGCAGAATGAACCTATGAATGAACTTATCCAGCATATGTTTTACGCAGCGGATGCCCTTCAAGCTGCAACCCATCACTGGGAAACATCCATACACACTCATACACTACGGACAATTTAGCTTACCCAATTCACCTCTATCGCATGTCTTTGGATTCGTGGGGGAAACTGGAGCACCTGGAGAAAACCCACGCCAACACGGGGAGAACATGCAAACTCCACACAGAAATGCCAACTGACCCAGCCGAGGCTCGAACCAGCGACCTTTTTGCTGTGAGGCGATCGTGCTACCCACTGCGCCACCGTGAGACCCTTGCAGAAGTCCTCTATTAAAAAAAAAAAAAAGTTCTGAACTAGATCAAGTCTCAGCCAGGTAACACAAAAGTAACTCAAAAATAATGTAACGCATTACTTACCATAAAAACTTAAATAAGTGACGCAACTAGTTACTTTTTTGATGAGTAACTCAATATTGTAATGCATTACTTTTAAAAGTAACTTTCCCCAACACTGATTGGATTAATGCTGAAAAGTGAGGGGGAGTTTTTCTTGCAATTCAGACAGAATCTCCAGATACTTTGCTTTATGAGATTGTGCTTCATTCTCTACTTTTTTTCTACCAGCCACTGAGCGCAATAACATTCTAGCATTAAGTATCCTGGAGTGAGCTGCCAAATTCAACAAATTAATTCTTTGTTGTTGGCCTGAGATGACTAATGAGACCTCTTAAACAGTAATGAAAAATTCTAACAATGGAAAATATTTAACCATTTGCAAACATGATATTCAAAGGCATTTCAAATATTGAACAGCATTTTAATCAGCAAACTTATATCAGCTTTGTTTCAAAATACAATTGCATAACAAAATGCGTTCCTTTGTTATAGCAAACTGTTGTAATTAGTCTCTCTAAACATTTTTTTTCTCCATCTGAATATTTTGTATATAAACAGACTTGCCTAATAAACTAGCACGCTCTAAATTTTACAACAACTATTAGAAATATTTACATTAGATCCTTAGTCAGTCAGGTATTTGTTTCCAGTTGAAGCAGTTAAGACTTCCTGAAGTGGTACTTTATTTTTTTTTTTTTCAACCAAATCCCGCCTCCCAGTGTCCTCGTAGTCCCCCAGGTCCTGACCAGTTGGATCTGAGTTCTCCAGGTAGTACCCCAGGTCCTGACCCTGATGAACTGAGTTCTCATTACCTGCAGCTATCACAGCTTCCAACTGTGACACTGACCATTCACTGCTTGGGAGCAAGGTACTCCTTTATCCTGAGTGGATACATAATTCCAAGCAAGAAAGACAATCACGTTTCATCACAGCCCTGACATCAGTACCAAAAGATTATACATACTTTGCCTGTGCTAATGAAGAGCCCTTAAGGGCTGCATAGACAACAGTGCTGAAAGGAGATGGACCCACATCTGTGACACCACCTACAACTCAGTGATGCAACTTTTGGCAAGCAGAAGTAGAAACGTCCAGAGTGGTTTGAAGCAGGAATATCTGAACCTGAGCCAGCCATCACAGCCAAACGTACAGCTCTGCAATACTTCAAATGTGATGTCTGCAATACTTCAAAAATAGCTGCACGCTGGATGGCCAGAAATGATGCTCAGATAATTGCTAGGAAATTCACCAATGATTATTGGCTGAACCTCTGACAAGCATCCAGCTTTCTGTGGGAACATCTGTGCAATTTACAAGGGCATGAAGGAAGCATTTGCCCCAAGGACCATTAAAATCACTCCCCTGAGGTCCACTACAGGAAACCTTATCATGGACCATGGTAAGCAGAGGGAGAGATGAGCTGAGCCTTATCAGCAGCTATACTCAAGGGAGAATGTTATCACTGACATTGCAATGGAGGGAATCACCCCCTTGCCAGAGATGGAAGAACTTGATGCTCTGCCCACTGTAGATTAACTCTACAAGCAAGACTCTCTAGCATGCAGAGATGGCATTCCCTCAGAGGTCACCAAGGCGGGAAAAAAGAGTACTTCAGTGCTGGGAGGAAGGAACAGTTTCCAAAGACATGTGAGATGCCAACATCATTACACTTTACAAGAACATTGGAGACAGCAGTGTCTGTAAAATCTACAGTGGCATCATCTTGCTGAGCTTTAGATTCCAGATATCAACTACTGACATTATCTTATCACTGAGACAGCTGTAGGAAAACTGCCGCGAGTAGAGACAGCCACTCTACATTGCCTTCTTCAACCTAGCCAAGGCCTTTGACTTGGTCAGCAAGAAAGGCCTCCTTACTCTGATGCACAGTATTGGATGCCCTACCAAGCTTAAAGATGGTCCTGTCCTTTCACAATTATATGAAAGGTACAGTCTGGTACAATGGCTCGCCGTCAGAAATTTCTGAATCCAACGTGGCATGAAGCAAGTGTGTGTACTCACTCTGACACACTTTGGCATCTTCTTTTTCTTGCTGCTCTGTCACACATTCAGTCAGTCAGAAGGTGGTGTCTTCATCAGCACCAAGAGATATGGAAATCTATTCAACCTTGTAGCTCTGCATGCAAAGACACAGGATCCTGATCAGGAAGATTTTTGCTGATGATCCCACTCTCTGCAAGTCATCAATCGCTATAACCTGATTGACCAAGAGAGTGTGGAACAACAGCATGCTCACTATCAACCCCAAGATGAAAATTTAACAGGCCAGTGTGCTCAGCACTCATCAATGGGTGGGAGACATGAAGTATGTAAACCTGGCAAGAATGCAGACTTAACTCTTTCTATCTGTGATGCCTGATCCTAGGCATCACCTGGCAGGACCATGTACCAAACCCTGAATGTTGCCCCAAGCTAAACATTTCAGCATGCACACACTCCTCTCACAAAAACACGTATGCTGGCTTGGCCGTGTCTGTTAAATGCAGGATGGTTGGATTCCTAAAGACAGTAGAAAAAATAAAAAAGAAAATTGGCACACTGCCACTTTAGCTCTCAAAAAGTATTTATTGTAACAAAATTTCAACCTACATGGTCATCATTGGGTTGGTGGTCCCGACAACAGAATTTTCTACTTTTTCTACTGTGTTTGGTTTGATCAAGCACCTGCCTTCGAGAATCTCAGATGTGCCCACACTTATGTTTTTGGATTCCTAAAGACATCATGTATGGTGAGCTCGCATTCGGCACTAGACCAACAGACAGGCTGTTGAGCAGCCTCTGGTATAAAGATGTCTGCAACTATACTTTGATGCTGCAACTGCAACCCATACAAGTTGGCGCTTCACTCTATGGACCAGTATAAAGCTGAGTGAAGGAAAGAGAGAGGACCAATGGAAAGAGAAGAGGCAGCACCTACAACCTATAGGCAGGCCCTACAGAAACAGCCACTCCCCTATTGGACTTTTCCACCACATTAGACACTGAAATTACATTACAGACTGAGGTGGGTGAAGTAAAAATTCATTGCCTTCCAAGACAGAAGGATGTTTAATGACAGAAAGATTCCTAATTTAAGTAATTGACTATTTTCTGTGCTGATTTTAAATAGCTTTTTCTAGTTAATGCCCAAAGTTTGACAATACATGCTGTATGTTCACCAATGTAAAGTTCTGCATAACATTTTCTTATTTTCGGAGCAGTCTTTATCTCTTTGTTTCAGTGTGGATCTGCATTTTCTTCTCATTATTCATCAAGAGAATTTTGATTCCATAGTTCATGACTTAAAATTAGACACTTATGAAGTAGCTGCATATGTAGGCAGTAGATCAGTAGATTTGTAGGCTGTTAATTAGGTTTTGGAAGCAAGCTGTTATCTAAGCACTTTGTTGAATCACAGATGCTTTTTCAACTTTATTGTTTACTGAAAAAAACCCTATGCATAAACCTACAGTACAAAAATGCTTTTTCACTTTCAATAAGGCAAGTAAGAGAAAATTAATACCCACTCCATACGCATACAGGCCTACATGTATACTCATCCACATCCAAAGACAGAAAGAGACTATAATCAAGAAGCAAATTAAAGACTCTGAACTGAGGTCATACACAGTCACACCCCCTACTCAAGTAGCAATCTTCATTGTTGCATTTCCTAATCTCTGGACCCACCCAGTACACACACACACACATGCTCTCTGCTGGGGTGAACTGCCTTTGAGAACAGCAAAATGTACTGTTTTATACAAGCTTGGTTTACCGCTGCCATTTCTGTAAGCCCAATTGCCACGTGCAGAGAAATGAAGTCACTGGTTGAGTACTCAGATGATGAGAGCTTTATGGCATCAGGCTTTTCTCTGCTCTTTAATGAAGAATAAAACAAATGAACCAAAATCTCTGTCATCAATCAGTCTCTCAGAAACTTTTTGAAACCTTCCTCAATTGATCACTCCAAGAACTTTTTTTTCCTTAGTGCTGGCGCTCTTTCTTCAGAGATTTGCCTTTGTCTGTTCTGAAATTAAATGAGAGCTCTTTTGAAACTATTGCTCACTGCATTGAACTTTTTATAATACAGTATAGACTGTACTTTTTCTCAAAAATGTATTTATTTATTATAATTTATTATAATTATTTTATAATTTCTTAACATGCATGTTACTCCAAAAAATTATCTTGTTGGGGAATAAAAGAAAAGAAATTATAAAATTGTCAGTTGCTCTTTTCCATGTAGTAACAATGAATGAAGATAGAAGCCTTTAACCTTGAAAAGGGTTGTCTGTATTACAAAGAACAGCAGAAAATGACCAATCAAAACTACCTACAAACACAGGAACAGCAAAGTCTTCTAAAAAAAATCATTATTATTTTACTGAAATCATATTTAAGTTTTAATATGTGCTTTTATGAGTACATTATGAGTACATCATATGTACACACACAAAAAAAATATTAAGATAGTAGTAAATTAACTGTTTCAACCTGATCAATCTCTTATAATCGAATGAAAATACTCAATATAAATGATTTCTTCTGAATAAACATGCCCAAATCATTTGAAATTTCAGCCTGATTAAGATGGGTAAACACTTGTCTAGAATGAAAATCTAAACTGGAAAGTTTTGTGCATACAATGACATGGAAACTTTCCAGTTTCCGTTTTCAATCTGATCAAGTGTTTACATGTCCTCTTTATTAGATTATAAAAGGTTTTAAACAACTCCTTACAATGGAAATTTAATTCAGACTGAGCTCAGTCAGATAGATAAATGAACAATATGCAGTGAATCTCATTACTAAAGGATTATTTGGTTGCATGTAAGCATAGGTCAAGGCAAGGCAAGTTTATTTATATAGCACATTTCATACACTATGGCAATTCAAAGTGCTTTACATAAACTGTTAGGAATAAAAGAAACAAGTATAAGAAAATAAAAACAAAAGAGAATAAAAAATTATTGACAATAGATAAAAACGTGAAACTTGTGTTAAAAGCATGTTTTAAAGGAATGAAAAAGAAAATAGTGCAATCTGTCGGCCGTGGCACAGTGCTCATTCAGTAAAAGCACAACTAAACAAATGTGTTTTAAGTCTTGATTTGAATGTGCCTAATGTTGGAGCACATCTGATCATTTCTGGAAGCTGATTCCAGCAGTGGGGGGCGCAGTAGCTGAAAGCAGATTCACCCTGTTTTGACTGAACTCTTGGAATTTCTAATTTACTTGATCTTAATGATCTGAGTGACCTGTTGGCTTTGTATTCAGTGAGCATATCTGTAATGTATTGAGGTCCTAGGCCATTTAGGGATTTATAGACAAGTAATAAAATAAAATCTATTCTGAATGTAACAGGGAGCCAGTGTAAGGAACTGAGGACAGCTGTGTTGTGCTCTGATTTTCTGGTTCTGGACAGAATCCTGGCATCAGTGTTCTGGATGAGCTTCATCTGTCTGTCTGTCTTTTTGGGAAGACACAATAATCCACCCTGCTGGTGATAAAAGCATGAACAACTTTCACTAAGTCCTCAATGCAATCAAAGCATCAAATTCTTGCAATGTTTTTGAGAAGATAGTTTGCTGATTTAGTTACTGCTTTGACATGACTACTGAAACTCATATCTGACTCCAGAATCCTTTACCTTATTTTTTGTTGCTTGACCCCTAGAGCCAAGGTACGCATTTACCTTGAGAACCTCATCTCTGTTCCCAAATGCAATGACTTCAGTTTTCTATTTGTTTAACTGAAGAAGGTTTTGGCACATCCAACTGTTAAATTCATCAATACATTGGCAGAGGGTGTCAATGGGGCTGTAGTCATTAAGCAATAAGACTAAATAGATATGAGTGTCATCAGCATAGCTGTGGAAGGAGATTTGGTTCTTTCTCATTATTTGGCTCAGTGGGAGCATATAAAGGTTGAACAGGAGAGGTGCCAGAATTTAACCTTGTGGGACTCTAAATGTCATGGGTGTCCATGGCATAGTAACCTCTTTCTTCAAGGTAAGATCTGAACCATTTGAGGACTGTCTCAAAAAGCCCAACCCAGTTTCCCAGCCTATCCAGAGAAATGCTGTGATCGACAGTGTCAAATGCAGCACTGAGATCAAGTAATAACAGCACTGTTAGTTTGCCTGGTTCTGTATTTAGGTGAACATCATTGATTATCTTTATAAGGGCGCTCTCTGTACAATGATACTACATAGCCACCGATCAGTCAGAAAGACTGATTTTTCTTCCTCACTAAATTGAGCCTAGACTAGAAATGCATTTATATAAAGTATACCCAAATCATGACCCATGGCCAGAAGAATAGCTTTCCCTCCTCATGCTAAACCTACTTTATGTCTGATAGTCTGCCAAAAGCTTTATATTCAAACATTTTAGTGTAAAATGTTGAACTTATAAACCACAGTATAAAAATATCAACCTGTGACAACAGTTTGAAAGTTCTCAAATTTACCAGGAAAACCACAGACTTGGCAACCCTGATTCCAACTATTCTGAAGTCAAGCCAAAGCTTTATGTGACCAAGAGGCACACATGTTTTGCTGTTATTAACTGGAACTCTTCCATTGTGTAAGATATTTGTTATGATCGGAACACTGAGTTGGTTCAGTGTATGCATGAATCAGACATGATTATGTAATTCACTGTTTAACTACCATAGTGCAATACCTCAATGGATAAAAAAACTAACTTTTATTAGCACAGAATATTCACATGTGTAGTATTTTAATGATGTATTCTTTCATTCATCTTCTTTTCAGCTTAGTCCCTTTATTAATCTGGGGTCGCCACAGCGGAATGAACCGCCAGCTTATCCAGCATATGTTTTTACGCAGCGGATGCCCTTCCAGCTGCAACCCATCACTGGGAAACATCCATACACACACATTCACCCACACTCCGGACGATTTAGCTTACCCAATTCCCCTATACCACATGTTTTTTTTGGACTTGTGGGGGAAACCAGAGCACCCGGAGGAAACCCACGCCAACACGGGGAGAACATGCAAACTCCACACCGAAATGCCAATTGACCCAGCCGGGGCTCGAACCAGTGACCTTCTTGCTGTGAGGCGATTGTGCTACCCACTGCGCCACCGTGCTGCCCTTTTAATGATGTAACTAATATAAATTGTATTGCATGTTAGTTTGCTCAAGACTATAATGACTTTAACAGGAAATACTTTTTTAATCCAACCATACAATCTTTTTTTTTTTTCTGCGATGTTAATTCTTTATTACAGTAAAATGGTTTCAGTAAACACAGAACCACTGAATTTATATTTGTAATTATTTTGGGAAAAGCATCCCAGGACTGTGAATCTGTTTTGGGGGGAAAAAAAATCAAAACAGTAATTTGATTTAATTAATTTCTCATTAAATCTCACAGTAAAATTTAAAAGCTTCAATCCACAAGTACCATCTACATAGTATCTCATTTTGTGTTCCACAAAAGTATGGCAGTCATACAGTGTTTTGTTTACAACATTATCTTAATGATCCTGGTTGACACAGATCCATGTAAACATCTAAAAATTCCTAAAAATGCAGTATAAATTCCAAACCAATTGTAATGTCACTTTGTAAACTAACAGTACAAGCATGCACACATACAGTCCTTAAGTCCACCATTGTTGTTTGGTTGTCTTGTACTTGCTCGTGCCTTTAGACTGAACACAAAATAAAACATACATGATATCACTGTTTTCACAAATAGATTATTGTATTTTTAAGTAGTCATGCAAACGAACTGCCAAAAGGCATAAAGTTGTCTTTTTTTGTTGGTAAAAATGTGTAAATGCACATTTAGTTTAGAAAAATAAAAACTGTTTGCAGGAGTTTTACAACACTTTCTGGAATGCTGAAGAATGAATATGACCCTATATTACCTGAGTATCTCATACAGACAAAAAACCTGAGGACTGGAATTTATGCAATTAAAAATCTGGCTATGCAAAAGTATTCATCTTTGAAAGTTCACATTCTTTTCAAACACAACCCTTCATTTTGGTAAATAAAGCTCTTATCTTTTGGACAATTTTTAGCCTGTTCCTTTGAGTTATGATGCAAATAATCTGAGAGAAATCACTTAGTGGGAGTTCAGCTGGTGTCTTCTTTGCCGGTTTTTAACACACCACAGGATGTTTGAGCAGTCTATGAGCAAAAGTTCAAAGCTGCTGGACCACAGCAAGCTGTTTAATGTGATGCTCGCCATCATCTCGCCGTTTAGTCTGTTGAATTCTCTTCCCTTTCTCTTGTCGTCTCAGTGTGTGGTCTTTAACAAACAGAGAGAGTGTCCACAACATCTGGACAGACATCGCATACACACACACGCTGTGGTATAGTGTGTGAAATGAAAGGAATTGAACAGGGACTGTAAGAATAAACCAGCAAACATTCTTTTGGTGACCTTTATTTCTGATATTTCACTCTCTCTTTCTCTGTTCGACTATACAAACCCATTGACCCCAGCCAGCCACTGTGCTAAAAACAGCTGGGCCACTTTTTCCTCAAGGAAAAAAAAAGCAAAACATGAAAATAAAGAGCTCTGAGCACCACCGTAGACTAACTCTCATTTTACTGTAGTTTTCTTACACATTCCTTGTTTTTTTTCTTTTTTGCTTTGTTTTTTATTTAATAAAATGCTACATTTTATATTGACAAAAACAATGGGAATGCACTAGGTTTTAATTCATTAGAGCAAAAGCACTGAAGCACTATATATATATATATATATATATATATATATATATATATATATATATGTGTGTGTGTGTGTGTGTGTGTGTGTGTGTGTGTTGCAGTGGCTCATTGGTTAACACCAGTTGGCATTTCTGTGTGGAGTTTGCATGCTCTCCCCGTTTTCGTGAACTAAATCCATTTAGTTCATTTTAATAAAGTGAAAGAACATAGCAGTATTATAAGAGCTGCATAAGTGATTTTGATTGTTAGATTGATTGCAATTTTAATTTGACAGGAGCTGATGGATAATTGGTTATTATGAATCATGACGTTAGACAGAACTAGTAGAAATTTACAGTGCTAACAGCAGATGTGCTTCTTCTTTATTGAGTTAAAGAGGTTTCAATGGGTTGCAGTGGGAAATTGAAGATGAAGGGTGTCAGTGTGTTGCTCGAGGGTAATTAGCTTGTTAAACTTACTGTTGGGTCATAAGTGAAAATTATTGCCCCTTTGAACATGAGAAGACAGATGAAGGTCTATGAAAATGGTTGTCATATATGAAGCTCTATGAAAAGGATAAATGAGATGCTGTCCACAAGTAATAAAGACAGTTAAAGTGATTTACTTACTGCTTTAAATGAAAACATGCTGAATCATTTCAGCTTTTATTAGAGGAACAGTGCAAGCTACTTTCTCTTAAGCTGGGCTCACACTGTGCGATTTTGAATAATTCTATGCTGTTGTAGCTTGTCAGGCTGCACAAACATGTTTCTCATGTTAGACTTAAGATCTCAGTTGTCGTAATGTCAGACTAAATGACAATTAAGACATGCCAAACAGAAATGCAAAAAAGAGCTTGACGTCATCCATCCATGACACAATTAGTAACCAGAGTTCTGAAATGCTACCTCAAAGCATAGCATAAACTGTCTGTAGCTGTAATTGTGTTGGCAACATGCCTTGATAATAAAACATCTTGAGTTACGTATGTAACCATAGTTCCCCGAGAGGGAATGAGACACTGCGTCCAACCAGAACGCTAGGGGAACACCTCTTTTATACGTGTCTTGAAGTCAATCTAATGTAATTTAGCAGTGACATCACCGTGCACGCACACGTGGCGACTTGAACGCCAAACCAGGAAGTATAAAAGCCTGCACTGAACATTCAGATGTAACTTCAAATTTGCTTAAAAGAAGTAACAGGCAGTAGAGAGTATGACAGAAGATGCAGTGTCTCATTACCTTTCGGGGAATTATGGTTACTGTACATACATAACCCGAGACATTCCTCTTCAAGGGAACTTCAACACTGCGTCCAACCAGAATGCTAGGGGAACGCAATACCCACTAGGCCAGACTCACTGCTGACTGTGAATGCATATTACGCAGTGAGAACAGAGGACCTTGGGGAGGGGTCTAAACCATGACTTCAGTCATGACTTCAAACCCCCATGATAGTTGATGTAAGCGACCACCGAAGTCTTGTCCGTGTGGACTAGAACATGATGGTCCCTTAAATCTGCGATAAAGTGTTTTAAGGCCAGAAACACAGCCATCATCTCCAGGCAGTTTATGTGCCACAAACGATGATGTTCTCCCTACTGTCCCACTATGGGAGGGCCCATCAGGGTCACTCCCCAGCCCGTGAGAGAAGCATCTGTCATAAGCATGACGCTATGACAGACAGCCCTCAACACTGGGCCCTAAGACAGGAACTAGGAAAAGATTCTCATAGAGGGAAATCCCCCTGGATTTGAGCGACCACTGCAGGAGTCTAATGTACAGCAGACCAAACGGGATCACGCTGTATGCTCTCTGAAACTGTTTTACAGTGATGGGTTGGCCTTCAATTCATGGCAGGCACCAACGTGCTCGCATCATCATGGAGTCCCATAGCACACCTAAAAAAGTGGTCGTCCTGGTTGGAACAAGTGCACTTTTTGTGGTGTTCAGCCGAAACCTCAACCTTCTGATATGGGCGAGAACGACATCTTGATGCCGAACTGCCATATCGTAAGACTGAGCTAGAATTAGCTAATTGTCTATGTAGTTTAGAATACATATATCCTGTACTATTTTGATGAAGGTTCGAAGTGACAGAGCTAGGCCAAATGGAAGAACCCGATACTGGAACGCTTCGTCCCTCGAAAGCGAACCTCAGGTACCTCCTGTGTTGGGGAAGGATAGATATATGGAAGTATGCTTCTTTCAGGTTTATTGTGATAAACCAACCTCGGACTGAGTGTGTGACACTACGTTCTTGATGGTTAACATCCTGAACGTGAAGGCCCTGACGGACTCATTTAGATTTTTTAAATCTAATATAGGACACAGTCCCCCATCCTTTTTCTGAACGATGAAATGCCGGCTGTAAAACCCTGACTGTCTGTCCAGTGGGCTTAGAAGAGAAAGTACCTCTTGTTCTATAACCAGAGCCTGTTCTGGCTTCATTACGGAGGGTGTGACACCGGTGAAGTGAGGTGGGCGTGCACAAAATTGTATTTTGTAGCCGTGTTCCACCTTAAACAGGACCCAATGAGACACCATCAGCAGGCGTTTCCATGAAAGAGGTCGATTTAATCCTGTTCAATGATGTAGCTGGAGAGAAAGTGATGCCATTATTGGAAGTTCTGGATAAAACAACACTTTGCATATTTAATGAGGTGGGTGAAGCTTATCCTCGTGTTTTTTCCTGTTTGCTTTGTCAATCACGCTCAGTCGCGTTAAGAGGTTTCTATGAATGTATCCTTTTATTCTTTGGTCTTGAACAGAGAGAAAAGATTTGATTTTGAGAAAAATAAATTTAAAAAGTAAAAGATTCACATGAATTTTAAATTAACACAAATTTGTTGATTTTAAAGATAACAGAGAAAAAAATGTATCATTGCACAGAAAGAGGATGAACTCTTTTTAAGCAAAACTTGTAAACATGTCCCCATGTTCTGTCCTTGGCACATGACCATCCATTGTCAGGTCATCTTGGGGTAAGGAAAACTTACAACAGTATTTTAAAACACTTCTGGCCAGTATTGAAAAGTGATGTAACTCACTATTACAGTTACAGAAAATATGAAATGTGTTCGCCATTGACTGTGTCTGTCCATTACCTAAGTCAATAAGTGGTAATCAGTTTCTGCTCACAGTGATATGTCTATTCACCAGATTTCCTGAACCAATTTCTTTGCAAAAATGATTGCACTTGTCATTGTTAATGCACTAGAGAATTTTTTCTCAACATTTGGTTTGCCTAAAATAGTGCAATAGTCCAACCTTTTTAAACAAGTCATGCAAACTTTTTTTTGTTGCGGCTGTGACAGAGATGCGTGTTCGGATTCTGATGAGGATGGTGTAAAAGTTCAGAGTCTCCCTCAGTCAACGGTGAGACTGTCTAATTCTAAAATATTAACCATATTCACATTTTAAAGATCTGTCTATTTATTTAAAAAAAGCAATCTTGTAAAGCTCATTGCAGAATTTGAGTGTCTATTTAAAGATGGTATTGATGTTAAAGATGCTTGCCCGATCAGACAGCATGCGTACAGGGTGAATTCAGTTAAATACAATGCAGCAAGAAGTTGAATACTTAGTGGAGAATGGTCTTGCAAAACCTAGCTCAAGTCCGTGGAATTCTCCTTGTATTTTAGTGGGAAAACCACCTGATGGTTCTTTTAGATTTTGCACCAATTTTAGAAAAGTGAATGCACTTATGGTTCCTGATAGTTGAGGGACAGAACCAGAAGGGGCATTGGAGAGTCTGTGCTCAATTGATGGAAGTTGGATCTGGTGGGAGCATTGGAAAGTCAAAGCTGGAAAGAACCCCTCATTGTCACTCATTCCAGCAGCCAGCTCTCCATTGGCAATGGGCTCAGGCTGACGCTCTGTGCAGCAGGGTGCATTGGCTGTATAATCTCTGGTATAAGCAACACCTGTGTTATTTTTTAGCAACACCAATCTACCTATTTTATTTATTTATTTTTTGCTTTGAATAAATAAAGGTGTGTTTGCAGTGATACTGATAACAAACAGTCAGATGTCATGAAAAAACAACTGACAAATTATTTGATCATAGCAAAAACGATCTTTGGGTTACAAAAACTTCAAACTGCAGCTCCAAATTGTACTGTATGAAATATGTTTTGCTTAAGGCAGTGCTTCTCACCCACATTCCTGGAACCCCCAAACACTGCATGGTTTGCATGTCTCCATAGTCACACATGATTCAAGTCATAAGCTCATTAACAGAGACTTCTTCAAAGATTTTCTTACCACAGGGGAGATGAAAATGTCTGTATTGCTTACCATTGGAAAACCCATAATGCTAACTTGGTCAGGTGAAGGACGTCTTCTTCAATTGCATAGCAGCTTTTGGTGGTCTCCTTACCTGCATACATCCATAGAACCAGTTTTAGCATTAGCCATTATCATTTTCAGACTAATGGTTTCACACTTGCCTTAAATAGGCTTTGATTCATATAAATGATGAATTTTGAGAGAAAAATCAAAACATTCAAGAGGCATTATATTGCTGGGTTATATTATTATTATTATTATTATTATTATTATTATTATTATGGGCTGCACGGTGGTGCAGTGGGTAGCACGATCGCCTCACAGCAAGCAGGTCGCTGGTTCGAGCCTCACTGGGTCAGTTGGCATTTCTGTGTGGAGTTTGCATGTTCTCCCCGTGTTGGCGTTGGCTTCCTCCGGGTGCTCCGGTTTCCCCCACAAGTCCAAAGACATGCGGTACAAGTGAATTGGGTAAGCTAAATTGTCCGTAGTGTATGTGTGTGAATGGGTGTGTGTGGATGTTTCCCAGTGATGGGTTGCAGCTGGAAGGGCATGCGCTGCGTAAAACATATGCTGGATAAGTTGGCGGTTCATTCCGCTGTGGCGACCCCAGATTAATAAAGGGACTAAGCCAAAAAGAAAATGAATGAATGAATTATTATTATATTTTATTTTATTTTATTATATTTTGATTATTGGATAATGATTATTATGATTATTATAGTTGGTTTAGTTTTTTGTTATCCTTGTACAGAGGTGGATCCATGCATAGGGGTTATAAATACTTAATTCAGGGGTTTCACAATATCCTGCTTCTGGTAGATAAAAAAATTATAAAAGATAAATCATGGTCAATCATTGAAAAAATGTAAATGCTCACCTGAATCTTTGTGTCAAGCATAGGTGATTCAAAAGGGCACCCTCATAAAGAAAGTCCACAGACAAATACACAAAAAATAAACACAACACTTGTTTTTGCTCTCATGTGCTGAGCTGAAAGATTTAAAACTTATTCTATTTACGCAAAAGCCTATTGCTATCAAATATTCTTCACATTTGTCTAAATACGTGTTAATGAGCATTTCTCTTTTGCCAAGATAATCCATGCAAATCAAAGGTGTGACATATCAAGATGCTAATTAGACAGCATGATTATTACACAGGTGTGATTTAGGCTGGCCATTAAAAAAGACCAATCTAAAATGTGCAATTGTATTATATTGGGGGGTCCAAATGTCATGGGAAGGGGGTGATGGTCAGAAAACCAGTCAACACCTGGTGTGAAAAGATGTGGTCTCATGCAGTGCAACATATCTTTTTCGCATATTGTTGATCAAGTTGTTGATTGTGACCTGTGGAGTGTTGGTCCACTCCGTTGACCGTAAGCTGTCTCTAAAGGCGTTTCAGAGAATTGGGCAGTACATCCAACCAGCCTCACAACAGTAGACCAGGTGTAACCACACCAGCTCAAGACCTTCACATTCAGCAACTTCTCCTCCTGACATGTTACCTGAGATCAGACACCTGGACAGCTGCTGCAACAATTGGTTTGCATAACCAAAGAATTTCTGATCAAACTGTCAGATACCACCTCAAGGAAGCTCATCTGCAATCTGATGGCATCTGGCACTTTGGAGAGGTACTCTCTTCATGGATAAATACTGTTTTTTTACTGTACAGGGCTAACATCAACATTGTGAATCGAGTTATGGTATAGGCAGGCATATGTTATGGAAAACGAACATAGCTGCATATAATTAATGAAATTTTGAATACCCAGAAATACCACGTGAAGATCCTGAGGCCCATTGTTATGCCATTTATCCATGAACATCACGTTATGTTGCAGCATGACAATGCACAGCCCCATGTTGCAAGGATCTGTAATTCCTGTAAACTGAAAATATGCTAGTTCTTGCATGGCCAGCCCAGCATACTCACCGGACATGTCACCCATTTAGCATGTTTAGGATGCTCTGGATCAGTGTATTTAACAGCATGTTCCAGTTCCTGCCAATATCCAGCAACTTGGCCACAATCAACAACCTGATTGACTCTATGCGAAGATGTGTTGCTTTGTGTGAGGCAAAGGGTGGTCATACTGGTTTTCAGACCATCTCAAAGCCATTGAAGCCATTCAAGGGAAGCCATTCACTGTATATCAGTGGTCACCAACATTTTTAGCCCAAGATCCCTAACCCCGGCCTTGCGAAAAAGCAAGATCAACCCATATAATGCTATATTTTTCCTTAACTTTTTCAGCTTGAGACTATAAAAAGCACTAGTTTAACTACCTAACTGCTTTTAATTTTTGTAATTGATGCAGCTAAGAAAATCTGTCACAATGCACATGGATGACATTTGGAGTAGGTAAAATTTTGGGTGACAATGCACTGACATTAGCAGTGATCAGATCTAATAATAATAATATTAGTAGTAATAATAATAATAATAACTAAACAAGAATATAAAATATATATATATACTAAAACAGTGTTTCTCAACCACTTTCATGGAGGACCACCAACACCGCATGCATGTTTTGGATGTCTCCTTTGTCACACCCATTACAGGTCTTTTAGTCTCTGCTAATGAGCTGATGATCTGAATCAGGTGTGTTTGGTTAAGGAGACATAGATAATGTGCAGAGCTGGTGGTCCTCCACGGACCAGGTTGAGAAACACTGTACTAAAACCTTATAATATAATTCAACGATAATAACTGTGGTAACTGTGGTAACGTAGAGCCCGATCACACTAAATGCATCATTGTTTGAGGTGACAGGCACCTTTTTAAAGATGTTTCTATTAGCAGTGAGAGTTTTGCACACTCCTTATGTCTTGCGTTTTAGCAGTTTAATTAAAAATAGTTGAGATGTTTTAAGCTCGCTGTGCTGTAGGCATGCCTGGAAAGTGCGAGAGAGTCCCTATTTGTGTGCACAAGCTGCACATCACCATTTGAAATAACCAACTTGAGTGTGCAAAAGACACAATGTGAATGGCCCTTTTTACTTTGAGGCTCATATGAAGAGCTGTATATCAACGTATATATTCAAAAACCTATTTGTACAAACTGAGAAATCATTCATATCTTACCAAAGGGTAAAACAAAACAAAAATATTCACTTCACCAGGTTTTTTTTTTATGACCACTATTCATTCTCTGTGGTTAGCACTGTCGCCTCACAGCAAGAAGGTCACTGGTTCGAGTGTCGGTTGGACAAGTTGGCATTTTCATGCTTTTTTGTTGAGTTTTCATGTTCTTCCCATGTTCGCGTGGGTTTCCTTCAGGTGCTCCGGTTTCCCCCACAGTCCAAAGACATGCGCTATAAGTGAATTGGGTAAACAAAATTGGCAGAGTGTGTGTGAATGTGAGAGTGCATGGGTGTTTCCCAGTACTGGGTTGCGGTTGGAAGGGCAAAAACCATATGCCAGAATAGTTGGCGGTTCCTTCTGTTGTGGTGACCCGTGATAAATAAGGGGTTAAACCGAAGGAAAATTAATGAATAAATATAGCACGTGCACGCGCGCACGCACACACACACACACACACACAAACACAAACACACAAACATAATGTTTGAAAAAACACAGCAGAACAAATATCAGATCACAGTTATCAGAGTGTGGCTCACAGCCCACAGCGAGGCTTCACTGCTGGTTTAGTGTTATTCTTTTGGTCATTTTGAAGGCGCACATCTCTTTTTCTTCTTCCTCTCTTTTACCCTGTTGGCACACAGACGCATCATAAAGTTAAATGTTGGTTTTGATCACATCTGTAATGAGAGTGTTCTCAAAGCAAACTTTCATATTATAGTGCAAGTCTAAAGGTTCAAATGTGGACTACAAAAAGCTGCTACGTGTGAGAGAGAGAGAGAGAGTGTGTGTGTGTGTGTGTGTGTGTGTGTGTGTGTGTGTGTGTGTGTG
>CAIGQW010000415.1:2167340-2190501 GCA_903798125.1 Danio choprae | reverse complement strand
CATGAGTATATATATATATATATATATATATATATATATATATATATATATATATATATATATATAAAAAAATAAAACAGACCATACAAGACCCTCACAAACCCTACAGGAAATTGTAAATTGTTGCATAAAACTCAAATATATATATCAATTAATATATTTCATTAAGTAGCTTAGGGTTTTCAATCATTTTGTGTGTGAAATGATCACCTTCTCTCTGTGTTGGTGAGTTTAGGGCAAAAATAATTCCGTATGAATTTAGACGAGGAGTGCAGGTCACATGACAGCCTTTATACAAGTAAACCACAATTACATAATTCTGTTGCATAAGATTCCAGAATGGAGGGGTTACAGAATCACTGAGATTGAAAGATTGGTCAGAAAGTTGGCCTGCTATCAGTTCTGTATTCCAGACTGAAGACATTTGTATGATATCAGTTAATCAATCATATTGCACCATTGTATTATCATACATTTGCACCTAAGACTGTCTTTCATCATAATGTCTATTAGCCTTTTGGGTTTGTGACAATAAAACTAAACGACATCCAGATTTGCTGCCTGTCAACATGTTGGTCAGAAACTTTGAGGTCTTTATCGCCATGTTGCTTTACAAAACCTTAAAGGGTTAGTTCACCCCAAAATTCAAATTTTGTTATTAATTACCCTGATACCTGTTATAAATTACTCACCCTACATTATGTCCAATCCCCTGAGCTCCTTAGAACAAAAATTAGGATATTTTAGATGAAATCTGAGAGCTTCCTTGTCCTTCACATACATCAACGGTTCTGACACATTTAAAGTCCAAAAAAGAAACCAAAACACTTCATGTGACTTCAGTGGTTTAACTATAATCATACAAAGCTCCAAGAACACTTTTGTGTGTATGTGTGTGTGTGTGTGTGTGTGTGTGTGTGTGTGTGTGTGTGTGTGTATATATCATGGTTCAGTACCATAGTTTTAAAGTCATGGTTCAGTTTGGTACAACAGGAAGAAGTTATTATCTCCAACTCGTTCTGTTTATTTTTAAGTGTTTTATTTTAAATGTGTCACAATTAGCTACAAAACATAACAAAATGTATAAAAACTAAACACAAAAGGTAAAAAAAACAACAACTTTCTAATTAGAAAACTGTGTATTAAACATTCAAAGAATAAGCTCAGTCCTCTCCTAAAAAAACAACAGAACAACAATTTTGTATTAAATTTAAGATTCTTTAAGCTACAAAACTGAAATCTCTTTTAATGAAAATGTTAGCACTGTGTCCATCTATAACATCAGGTGCAGCAGGCAATAACTGTTCAATATTATGTGTGTGCATATACTGACTTTCATGCTCACAAGATGAGATAATACCTAATATTTCCATTGTTTAATGGATGTGCATGACTGTCGTACACTCGCAATTTTAGATGTGTGCTTTGTCTTGCGTTTTCAGATGCAAAGATGCGTTCCTTGTGGATGGCTCCTATGTTGCACTTCTATGGTCTTTTCTGTCTAACATTGACAGCACATCTGGACTGACTGTATTCGTCGTCGGAGTGCATGAACCAAATGGTTCAATTCAGTCACAATTATCATGTCATCGATTCAGTTCAATTCGTTATCTCAGTGCATCACAGGGCATTGACAATGCTTTCCATACACAACTTTCCATTTTACTCCACAACACAACAATATAATTTTGTCTTTTAATACAAGCAGTCAGATATATGATTGAATACATGGAACAAAACTCAATTACAGGCATAGAAGACAACAGGAGCATTTAGTGCAAATACACAAATGTATACGTTAACCCTGCTTGCTTTTTGAGTGCTGTCAAGCAAGTTCCTAAACGCTTATGAATAGCCATTGTGTTTACAGGCTCAAAAGAAATTAAGCGGTGAAACAGACACTGAAGAGAGCTATGTCTATCTATCAGCTGATCATAATAGGAGAAACGTGTTGTAAAAAAAAACTCACTCTATAGACACGCTGACGTCTGGATCGTGGTCTGGATATACAAGCATCACTGTATCAACCGAGAGAGGAAAGGAAACTTTACCTCACTGACATGTCAGCAGGTCAAAGGGGCTAAAGAGAGAGAGATGGAGCTTTACAGCTTCCATTTGCTCCCTAGCAATGAAACAGTGTCTCCTGCATTCTACTGTATCTTTAGTGTCAGTGAAAGAACAACTTAGTGTCAGTCAAACTCACAAGCAGTAAATTGTGCAGTAGTGAATTGTGTCTCCTTTTTAAGTAGTTAGAGCATTTTAATTACTCACACTTAAACCCCTCTCTATAGTTTGTTACTGCAACATAACCCCCAAGGCTTAATAATCTGTTGATTGATGAGACAAAAGTTTATCTTTTTGGAAGTCCCATCACATGTAATAAAAGTAACATCAAGAATATGATAATAACAGTAAAATCAACAGTGAACAGTAATCAAGGAGTATTAAAAGCGAGAGAAAATAGATAGGTCTTTAAAACAAACTTAGAACCAGCAGTTACAAACGCTCGATCACCTCATATTTTAAAGGGTGTCCTAGGCACAATGAGTAAATTGAGATTATAAGATCAAGGTACTGGGGAGAAAGACTATTGATCCCTTTGTATAAAAATAATACAATTGTAAAATCAATTCTATATTTAATGGGTAACCAGTGAAGTGCAGTTACAAAAAAAAAAAGGGTTACTGACTCATACCTGCTTTTCCTAAAGAGTAGCCTAGCGGCTGCATTGTGTATTTGCTGCAGACGAAAGAGAAAAGACTGAGAAATGCCATAATAGAAGTAGAAGAGTTACAGTAATCCAGACGAGTTGTTATAAAAGCATGAATCACTGTTTGGAAATTACTCTGGGATAAAAAAAAAAAAAGGCTTGACTTTTGAGACTGGTCTGAGATGGTAAAAACAAGATTTTAAAACAGTACTGATCTATATGTTGAATTTCTAACACACAATTTTCTTTGTGCCCAAATACAATTATTTCAGTTTCATTTTTCATTCAAATTTAGAAAATTGCTTAAAAGCCAAAGCTTAAGCCAGGAGTGGTTGGATGAAAGGATACTTTAATATACGTTGAAAAATAGAATCCAGGGAAAGCATATACAGGGTAAACAATACAGACATAAAGGATAATTCTCTGTAGAACTCCACAACTGAGAGGAATACTTTGTTTGTTTGTTTGTTTGTTTGTTTAACAGGGACAATACACTTGACATTGTTACACAGAGATAACCAATGCTGTGTATATAGGGCATATAGTATAAAGCTAATTTGGATGAGGATTGATTGTCAATGTGCACACTAAAACATCTATTGGTCAGAATCAGAATCGGTTTTATTGCCAAGTGTGCTTACACACACAAGGAATTTGTTTTGGCTACAGAAGCTTCCAGTGTATATAAAGTGGCAAGTGACAACACAAAATAAATATGAAAAAGACGACAAACATTAAACAGAGAACCAATTAGTCAAAAAGCTCTGGATGTTGAATTGTAAGTAGATACAGATTTGTTATAAACATACAAGTTATAAGGTGCTGTGTACAACTGTGTAGAGAAAGTATTGCACTGTAAATTGTTGTAAGGTCCTGTGTACAAGTGCGTATGAGAAAGTATTGCACGTTTATTGCACAGTAGGGGAATATTTAACTGTTCATGAGGTAGATGGCCTGAGGAAAGAAACTTTTCCTGTGTCTGGCTGTTTTTGTGCTTGGTGCTCTGTAGCGCCGACCAGACGGTAACAGTTCAAACAGGAAGTGTGCTGGGTGTGAGCGGTCCAGAGTGATTTTGTAAGCCCTTTTACTCACTCTGGAAGAGTACAGTTCTTGAAGTGTAGGAAGGGTAGTGCCAGTGATTCATTTAGCTGTCCGGACTATTTGCTGTAGTCTGCGGAGGTCGGTTTTGGCAGCTGAGTCGAACCAGACGGTGATTGAAGTGCAGAGGATGGATTGGATGACAGCTGAGTAGAACTGTACGAGCAGCGCCTGAGGCAGATTGAACTTCCTCAGCTGACGAAGGAAGTACAGTCTCTGCTGGGCTTTCTTCACAATAGAGTCTATGTGAATGTCCCACTTCAGATCCTGAGAGATGGTGGTGTCCAGGAACCTGAATGACTCAAGCCACAGTGCTGTTCATGATGGTGAGTGGGAGTAGTGCAGGGGGATATCTCTTAAAGTCCACTATCATCTCCACCGTTTTAAGCGTGTTCAGCTATAGGTTATTGTATCTGCACCATAAAGCCAGCCGCTCCACCTCCTGTCTGTATGCAGACTCGTCACCGTTCCGGATGAGGCCGACAGTAGTTTCATCCGCAAACTTCAGGAGCTTGATGAAGGGGTCTTTTGCAGTGCAGTCGTTGGTGTATAGGGAGAAGAGTAGTAGGGAGAATACACATCCCTGGGGGGCGCCGGTGCTGATGGTGCGGCTGTCGGATGTGATTTTGCCCATTCTGACTAGCTGTTGTCTATCTGTCAGAAAGCTGGTGATCCATTGACAGACAGAGCTAGGAACAGAGAGCTGGGTCAGTTTGTACTCGAGCAATGATGGGACAATGGTGTTGAAGGCAGAACTGAAGTCCACGAACAGAATCCTTGCGTAGTTCCCTGGTTTGTCTAGATGTTGCAGGGTATAATGCAGTCCCATGTTGACTGCATCATCCACAGACCGGTTTGCTCTATAGGCAAACTGCAGAGGGTCCAGCAAAGTTTCAGTGATGTCCTTCAGATATGCTAGCACCAGTCTTTCAAATCACTTCATGACCCTGTCCCCACTCCTGTAGGCATCCTCTTTGGCCTGACGAAGCTGTCTAAGTTTTGGTGTGAACCATGGTTTATCATTGTTAAATAAGTCCTGGTAGGGATGCATAACTCCTCACAGAAACTAATGTATGATGTTACAGTCTCTTTGAGCTCGTCCAGGTCTGTGGCAGCAGCTTCAAAAACATTCCAGTCAGTGCATTCAAAACAGGCTTGTAAGTTCTGCTCTGTGTCGTTGGTCCATCTCTTAACAGTCCTTAATACTGGCTTAGTAGTTTTAATTTTTTGCCTGTAAGTTAGTAGAAGATGAACCAGGCAGTGGTCGGAGAGTCCTAGAGCTGCTCTGGCAATGCAGCGATATGCACCCTTTATTGTTTTGCAACAATGGTCCAAAATATTATTGTCTCTGGTGGGGTATGTAATATGCTGTTTAAATTTAGCCTGATTAAAGTCACCGAGAATGATAAAAACAGAGTCCGGGTGTTGTTGTTCTGTCTCTGTGATCAGATCAGCCAGCTGATCAGCCAGCAGTGCAGTACTCATGTGTGCTTGTGGTGGAATATAAACACCGATCAGAAAGAACGAGGAAAACTCCTGCGGCGAGTAGAATTGCTTACAGTTAATGAAAAGCTCTTCCACATCAGGACAGCACATCTTCTTTAACACAGTTACATTCGTACACCACCTTCTGTTGATGTAAAAGCATCATGTATGTAAAAGTTGGTAAAGTCCTTGTTATTGTGTGCGAGCAGAAGTTGTTAGTCTATTTTGTTAGGAAGATAGTGGACATTTGCCAGATGGATGCTAGGCAACGCAGTTCTAAAGCCGCGCTGTCTGAGCGTGATGAGCGTGCCGGCTTACTTCCACCGCCTTTGCGTCTTGTAGCGTTTCCACAGTGCAAGTACTCCTCCAACAACGTTCTGCAAAATGCCAGAAAAATCAAAAACCGGTTGGTGATTAAATGGTGTGCACTGCCGAATGTTCAGCAGTTTGTCCCTGGTATAACTGATCGCGTATGACAAACATAAAACAGGACAAACTAACAAAAACAGTACGATAGGTGGAGAGCTCCACAGAGGCAGCCATCCGTGGCGCCATCTTATAACCTAGTATGATCTAGTAGGAAGAGAGTGACAGTGAAAAATGTCTTTAAAAGCAGTAGCAAGGCCACCGCCACAGACCAGCACATGTGTGGAGTTTCAAAAGTCTCTGGAGTTACAGGCATGAGGGACCAGTTCAGATACTGCAAATGATTCACTGGGCTTAGATCAAGTTTCAGTAATGCAAAGGAAATATAGTCCTTGCAAAGTAAAGAAGTCATTTAGAATTAAGGTTTTATTTACCATTGACCATGGAATATATGAGGGCAATCTTCAGCTGCGATGTAGTTACCTCGGCACAGTGGCCAGAGATTATGAAGGTTCAAGCAGCCATGGTGAGAGTGGGAGAGAAACCTTGCAGGTGTAGTGAATAATGCAAGGGTAATAGGGCATAGACATTGATATGGACCTTTCAGGGGACACAGTTCAGCAGTGAGATGCACAGATTGCACAAACTCAGATCCCAGCAGAAAAAAACAGCATGTAGTTGTTCAATGACTGCAAGGCCCTTCTACAATGAACAGCAATGTTTCCATGCTTGCCGTGCCTTCTCCGGCAAGGTAGGTCCATTTAAATCCAACACGGAAATCCATAGGGGAGAGATGAGGGGGATGGAAAGCCAGATTATGGTTCACACAGATCACACGTAGCATTAGGCAAAGTCATGAGCACACTGCGTATATTCAGTCAAGTCAAATGGTCATACACAAAATGTAGTGTCACAGTTTAATGAGTGGTGAATAAAAGCAGTGCAAACATAAAATATAGGAGCAGGGAGCACAACAGACGGCATGCCATGTACATCTACGCCATCTTCAGACCTCATCAAGCCATATATATACCACCAATGAAATAGGCTTACAGTGTAGTAACCTGTAGGTTCCTGAGTTCCTAGTAACTCCCTAGCTCCTGTAGAATTGAGTGTAGACTTCCTTCCTTTTTGATACTGTCAGGGAATGTTACAGAAACTTGCATGTAATTGAGCTTTTGAGTTGATACATTGTTGTAAACAATGTTGATGTGCAGTATTTTTGTTTAATATCATTTATTTGTTTTGCTGACTTTGATCTGTCTCCAATAGTTTCTAGTTTGAGGTATTAAAAGAAAACTGAAGATGGCGAGCACAGCTCACAGTGAGTGTGACGGTTTTGAAAGTGGTGTGGCCAGCCATGAGATCTGTCACAGTGTGAGCTGATCAGTTAAATCGTCTGTAAACCCAGCAGATAAAAGGATTAATCTGTACTGGTAGGAACACTTTGTTTACTCAACGCACCTATTCATCTTTATTTCTATAGCACTTTTACCATGCAGATAGTGTCAAAGCAGCTTAACATAGATGAAGTTTTAGTAAATTGTTCAGTGTAATGCAAATGTCACTGCTGAAAGCCAATACACTGAAGAGCAAATCCAACAATGCTCAGCTCTACAAGTCCCAAACCAAGCAAGTCAGTATCAACAGTGGTGAGAAACTTCACCAATTGACAAAAAAAAAAAAAAAAAAACAAGCTCAGAATATCAAATCAACAAAAGAACATCAACAGAAGGGGTTTTATTGACCTTATTTTGGGTCATTTCATTTATTTTGAAGAGCTCCTTATTTTATTTTATTATTGTAGTACTCAGTAAATGTTTAGTTTGTTTATTGATGTGTTTTAGGCAATAAACTAGTTAATTGTTCAACTCACTTATTCTTTATTATGCTACCCCTAAGTAGCTTAGATATAAAGTAGTGCTTATATTACTGGTCCAAGTCGGGCTTTATATATTGTGTTTGTGATAGATTAGGGTGTGTTTTGACTGTAGGCAATACAACACTTGTGTGTTGCACTGCTAACTTTAATGGCAATATGTCATATTCTCATAGTAAACAACCTGACAAGGAAGAGAAGACATAGGTGAACAGTGTATTTAACAAGTTGTATTTAAAGTTTTTTTTTATTATTGTTGTTGCGGTTGTTGTTTATTTGCACTCAAAAGTGTTCTTGGAGCTTTGCATGATTACAGGTGAACCACTGAAGTCAGATGGAATGTTTTTACAATAGTTTTAGTTCTTTTTCTGAACTTTACCATTTTTATGAATGCCTCGGGGGAGAAAATGAGGACGTAATTTTCATTTCATTTTCACTATTCATTTAATGTTTTCTTTTTTATATGATCTTTCATTTGTAAATTTATTTAAAGGAGACACCATAATGGGTTACCTTTTTTACCTTTTTTAATTTTGAGATTTAAAAACATAAGCATAAAGGTTTAAAACAAATAATATATCTAAAAAGTTTTCGTGTGCTTTACAATGTTAGTCAATGCTATTTTTTAACTCTCTGTATTGTATAAAGTGCTGTATAAATAAACTTGACATAACTTGAATCATAGGAAATTTAGACACTGTAAATTTAACTGAATAACTCCACACATTCAAATGACTAATACAAAATGACAATGAAATGATGAGAGATGTATTTAAAGAAATTATATAGTTATTTTGAAACTAATACAAATGTTTTAAGAAGCCAGAGTCATTTTGCTATCACATAAATGATTATTTTTGTAGGTGTGTATATTCTGGTTGTTGGTTCTGACGCGTTTGATGCTTGAACGGGTCTATAATAAAGTGAAATGTCCATATCCTTTGCAAATAAAGTTGGATTTTTCAATCCATTTATTGTCAATTTTGTCAAAATTAAAAAAGTAATCAAAACAAATATAAACCCGTTCTCACATCCATGACGATCAAAAAGTTGGGCCTTCTTCTACGCCCCCCAGGTCATCACTAGGAGAGCATAAATACCCTATACACCCTCTAGTGGTGTGAAAGAAAATTATAACCCATAAATGGCTCCAACACACCAGCCCCAAATTGTTTACAAGTAGAAGATAAACTATTAAATTAACATATATATGCAAGGAGCCATGAGTCTCAAAAAGAAAAAAAAACTTATTAAATTTCCTATATTTTTTATCTTAAACACACTCTCTTTTTTTTTTTTTTTTTTTAGCATCAACCAAACAACATAACAAGCAACTCTACTTATGCATTCATGAACTCCGCAAACTTTTATGTTTCTAATAAAAGACACAATTATGTTACTGGTCTCATCATAACATTCATTTTAGTTTGGATTTTAGCAGATCTAACTGAACCCTTTTGATCTGGGAATGTTTTGAGCACTTTTCCAAGCATTCAAGCATTGCGAGAAGCTACATTGTCTGCAATAAGAGCAATATCACCAGGTTGAAAATTACGCTTTTCCTTGGTCCATTTTTGTCGTTCTTGAAGTAGAGGTAAGTACTCTTTTATCCACCTCTTCCAAAAGAAGTCAGAGAGATATTTTACCTGCCTCCATCTCCTTCTTGCATACTGGTCCCTTTCATTAAACAGTCCAGGAGGAAGGATTGGTGTTCTTCTCATGGTAAGAAGATGGTTTGGGGTGAGTGGCTCTAGATCATTAGATACACTGGTAAGAGGTCAATCATTTTGGATAGCCTCAATTTCACACAGAAAGGTGTGTAATCTTTTCGTCATCCAATGTTTGTTGATGTAGAACTGAAGACAATACTTTTCTTAGCCGCTATGGATTAAAACTCCATTTGATGCCTTTGTATGCCAAGGTTTTTTGAATCTTGTTTTGATTCAAGTCTGCAAGTGCCTTTTTCAGTTCTCCTTCTGAGCCAATGAAATTTGTTCCATTATCAGATCTTAAATAAGACACTTGCCCTCTTCTACATATGAACCTGCGCAAAGCATTAATGCAAGAGTCAGTGTCTAAAGAATAGACGACCTCCAAATGGACTGCTCTACTGGCCTTACAGATAAAAATCACACCATAATGTTTCACAAGAGAGCAACCTCTTCTTACTTTAATTGGACCAAAGTAATCCACCCCTGTATTTGTAAATGGAGGTAGATCTAGTCAATTTTTTCTCAGGTAAATCAGCCATCATTTGCTCACCTAATTTTGCTTTTTGTTACCTGCAAAAGACACAACTTGAAAGGATTTTTCTGGCAGCTGTATTGGCATGGGTGATCCAGTACTTTCTTCTTAATGTAGAAAGATCATGGTTCCTTCCACCATGACCAATTTGCTTATAGATGTTCTTAAGGATAAGCTTTGAAACATGGTTCTAGAACAGGGTTCAAGTTGTAGATAGCACTATCCTTTCTGATTTTAGATCTTCCAGATTCTAATGAAGCAGTTTCCTTGCTGAACTTTTCTCATTGACAGAACTGAATGACTGTTTTCTCTGCCTTTAACAGATCATCTGAAGTGAAGCTTTGACCTGAAGTTTAACTTTCCATTTTGTGCAGTTTACATTGTTTAGGTCATCTGATGCTACGCTTGCCTGCTTTCTTTGGCGGCTCAGTTTCAGCAAAATGTTCTTTTCATCTCAGCAGCCAAGCTACTGATACTTTGAGTCGTCTCCACTCAGAAAAGTATGCAATTAGTCTATGAGTGGAATTACTGGAATCTTCTACAGCTGCAAGATTTGTTGTGAGCTCCCTTTTAACTTCTGGATCATCACTATCATCAGAAATGTCCATCTCAATGCTATTATTTGACCGTTCTTCTTTCGGTTTCCACAGAAACTCTGGGCCATTTAACCACCTCTTACTGGTTATGAGCTTCTGAACAGTCATTCCTCTAGATACACCGTCTGCTGGATTTTGAGAAGTGTGGATGTACTTCCACTGAGTAACCTCTGAAGCTTCTCTGATAATAGATACTCCGTTTGCCACAAATGTACAAAACCTTTTATTCTCATTTTTAATGTATTTTAGCACATATGTGCTATCAGTCCAAAAACATGATTCCATTAAATCTAGCTGAATCTCCCTTCTGAGCATTTTATCAATGCGAGCAGCTAGAACAACAGCAGTTATCTCTAGTCGAGGAATTGTGACTGGTTTAAGAGGTGTCACTCTAGACTTGCCAAGAAGAAAAGAGACATGAGTGGCGTTATGACTATTCTGTAGATAAGTCACAGGGCCATATCCCTTTTCACTGGCGTCTGAAAAGTGGTGTAGCTGACCTTGAATTGATTGTCCAAAACCATGTGGCTTCAAACATCGATCAACTTTAAAGGCACTCGGATCATTCAGACTGGTAATCCATTTGATCCATTGCTGGTCAAGAGCTGATGAAATCTCATCATCCCAGCTATAGTTTGTCTTGCATAATTCCTGTAGAATGAGCTTGACTGGAAGTATTATTGGTGACAAGTACCCCAAAGGATCGTAGATTGAACTGATCACCAACAAAATTTCACATCTGCTGTGCATTCATTCTTCGCAGACAGTCTTGAAATTGAACGTGTCTGTCTGCACACACCATTGGAGTCCTAAATCTCTTTCTACTGGTAAATGATTCCAGTCCAAGTTATGCTCAACAAGATTTTTGAATCGATCTTGCTCTGGAATGGATTGCAAAACCTTACGACTGTTGCTGACCCATTGTGTCAGATGGAACCCACCTTTATCACAGAGTGCAAAAAGATCCTTGGCCAACTGGATTGCCTCTTCCTCTGATGCAAGGCTCTTCAGACAGTCATCCATATAGAAATTCTTATAGACTGTGTCAATCACCTCTGAATCAAAACTGTGTAGATTATCTTCTGCGTTCTTTCTTAGAGCATAACATGCACAGCTAGGTGAAGAATCTGCTCCAAATAAATGGACAGTCATTCGAAGTTCAATGATGTCTTGTGTTACATCACCATTGGGCCACCACAGAAAATTAAGGAAGTCTTTATCCTCATTAGTAACTCTTACTTAATAAAACATTGCCCGAACATTAGTCATAAAGGCAATTGGTTTCTGCCTAAACATTAAAAAAACTCCAATCAATGAGCTACTTAAGTTAGGGCCCTGCAGTAACTTACTGTTTAAAGACGTTCCTTTGAATTATGCTCTACAGTAAAAACAACCTGCAACTTTTCCTTACGGAGATGGTACACTCCATGATGGGGAATGGACCAAACCTTTCCATCATTTTGCTTAAGCTCCTGTTTTGGTACTTCTTCAGCATAACCCTGGTCAACCATGTTATTAATGAAGTCTCAAAGCCGTTGCTTTCCAATGGAGAGATTGTTAGACATATTAACATTCTTGCTTTTGAAAGGAAGTTTCAAACTGTAATGTCCTTCTTTGAGGTTTAAGGACTCTTTCATAATCTCCATGAACTTAGCATCTTCTCTAGACATATCTTCTTGGTCTTCAAACAAGTTCTCATTGATGTCATGTTGATATTGCTTCTCCAATAGCAATTCCAATTTTTTAACATCAATTCTGTTTACTGTAGCAGTGCAACATTCATTTTGACAACTACCAATTGAACCATTTATAACCCACCCTAGTAGGGTTCGAATGGCATACGGCCCATCTCCATGACTATTCACAACTTCCTAGGGCTCAAGTAACTTAGAGGCATTGGTACCAATCAACAACTCCATGTCCACTTGAATGTGTGGAATGTGAACAAAAAATAAGATATGGCCATTTAGCCAAATCTTCTTTCTTGACAATGTTAGCTGGGCTTACAGGCATCTTACTTTGTGTGTAAAATTCTACCTGTAGGTAGCCTGTAAACGTTTTTGCAAGAGAGCTTGAAATCTCCAAGTTGTTTAAAACATAGCTTGTGACTGTAGATTTGGGACTCATTTAAGAAGTGAAATTGTCTTGCGTCCGTTTGTATTTAACCTTCTCATTAAACTCTCTGAGCAAAATGTAGAAGTACTGCCTGTATTCAAAAAAGCATAAGTCTGGATGACCTTATTGCCCAAAGCAGACTTAACCTGTACTGGAAGTATAGGAAGAATGCCACTGCTATATAGCCAAAGAAAACCACCTTTTCCTTCAAAAAGCTTTAGTCTTTACCTTTGTTTCCTTGGCTGTGTGTCCATCAACATCAGTAACACTGGTAGCAAAGCTGTTACCTTTACATTTTGACTTTTTATGTAAATTGTGCACTACGTTTGTCCAGCTCCTTCGGCCTACTGATCATTCCTTTGTTCACATTCTGAATACATCCAAATATTGGATCAGAAAGGATTTTAACTTGTCGCTCAATAAATGAGACAAGATCATTAAAGGAAGCTCTGCGATTACGATGATCCAGAAGATCATATGCTACAGTTCTCCATTTCTCTTTTAGCTTAAATGGAAGTTTTGAAACCACAGTTCTCAAATTGGCTGGCATATCAAGTTCCTGTAAGTATTGTACCTCTGACATTGCAATACAGCAACCTCGTAGAAAAACAGCATAATCTTGAAGAGCTGTAATGTCTTTTCCTTTGACCGCTGGCCACTAAAACACCATTTCCATATAGGCAGCCGATACAAGAATATCATTTCCAAAATGCTCCTTAAGCATAGCTATAGCTGCTTGATAACCCCTTTCAGGTCTCATGTTCATGCAGCTACAAACAATTTTCTTTGAACGTCCCTTTGTATATTGCTCTAAAAAAATACAAGCAATCTCCTTAGTTGTTTGTCTTGTCTTCAACACAATACTGGAAAGCTTTCATAAATGAATTGAATTTTAAAGGATCTCTTGGAATTTCACGTGGAGGAAAGTAGCTAGCCTTTTGCTGTTGAATTAACAACTCTGTCATTTGTTGCTGTTTTTTAAGCAGACTTACTACTGAATACGATTGATCCACAGCATTTGAAGAAGCCTGATGTCTTATGGTGGGTCCACTTGTCTGTGTACTGTGTGTAGCAACCCCTTTGTGCACTGAAATAGAAGTTTGAGCATGTGGCTGCTGCACAT
The DNA here is from genome assembly GCA_903798125.1 of Danio choprae. Classification (NCBI taxonomy): domain Eukaryota; kingdom Metazoa; phylum Chordata; class Actinopteri; order Cypriniformes; family Danionidae; genus Danio; species Danio choprae. The sequence goes on along the minus strand of CAIGQW010000415.1, from coordinate 2,176,885 downwards.
TTTTCAATGTTGGTGATAAAGATAGTCCATCATAGTTAGAAGTTGTGATCACTGGTGGTTTAACAGGAAGGTGAACTGAAGCTGCTGCTTTTGGTTTTGCTCCTTTGGTAAGGTATGATTCCATCCCATCGGACACCATACTTCCATTGGTTTGATGATCAAACGTTTTGAGAACTGATAACTTTGCAGTAGAAGCTGCTATCTCAGCATCAAGATCCAATTGCTCCTTTTGCTTCCTCAATTTTTCCACTTGCTCCTCAATAACACGTCTTTCTTTTAAAGATTCCGCACGAGTAACAAGAGCAGCTCTTTCAGCCTCTGCCTGAATGCGTGCTTGTTGGACAGATGACTTGGATTTAGTTGAGCTGGATCTACTATGTCGACTTGACCTACTACTGCTCACCCGGGTTTCAACATTAGAAACACTCTCATTAGGATTGATTTCACTATTAGCACACTGTCTTTCATTGTCAGTGTTAGTCATAAGATCATTTAGTGTTTTTTTTTAGATGTGCAGCCTTTTCAAATTTTAATTTTCTAAGATTTTACAACATATCAACTTTATGCAAAAACCTTTTTTTAGTAAGTCATGTTTACCATTACCCTCTACAACTTGTGTTTGATCCGTGTCAGGATTAGTCAAGTTAGAAACTGGAGTTTCACTTTTATCAGCCATTTGAACCGTAAAACATTCACTGATTATTTACATCATATTCACAGCACATACTTGACACATACTCATTGTAAACACTGACAAATAAACCATAACAAATAGACATTGGTTTTATAGTGTGTGCGCACACTCTTTTTTTTTTTTTTTTTTTTTTTTTTTTTTGATGGCCATGTAAATGTCAAGTCAGTTTGATGGTAGCTCGAGCTTTAAAAATGTCACATCTCATACCTTCATAATCCACTGCTTGTGTAGATCGGGAATAAAGAAACAACTGCGTCCTCGTGCACTGCTCTTTAGCCAAACGCGTAGCTCTATCAATGCTTCACCAGTTGGACGAACACAGCGATAATGCACGTCGAATCCCAAGAACAGCTTTTCCAATCCAGCCGCCACTATCACACAAGCAATCAACGCACCCCTCTTCTTCCTGCGGATCAGATCATTTGGCTTTTCCTGTGGTCTGCAGCATGATCCAGTTAAGTCTTTTGTTTTAAACTTTGCAAATAAATCTCTTTATCAAAACCAGCTCCAAACAACGCGTTTAAGTGTAGGTGCGTATATTTTGCTCATTGATTGTTTGTTGCTTGGATTCTGACGTGGTTGTTGCTTGTTTGTTGCGGGTTTATAATAAAGTGAAATGTCCATATCTTTTGCAAATAAAGTTGCATATTCCAATCCATTTGTTGTTCATTTTGTCAAAGTTAAAAAAGTAAACATCAAAGCAAATGTAAACCTGTTCTCACATCCATGACGGTCAAAAAGTTTGTTTGGCCTTCTTCTACGCTCCCCAGGTCACCGCTAGGAGAGCATAAATATCCTATACACACTCTAGTGGTGTGAAAGACAATTACAACCCATAAATGGCTCCAACAATTTTAATATTACTTTTTTGTAAGAGGGAAAAAAGGAGTTAACAACTGTAACTTAGTGTAATTTTGAGTGATTTTTTGTTAAGATCATAATGTGCTAAATGAAAGAAAGAGCATTTAAGTTAGCAGAAATGGATTTAAAGCAGTAAGGAAAGCATTGCTGATCTTGACAGATGATGCTCTCACTCGTTCGGTTTCTGCTCAGGGGCCCCTGTAAGATTAGCCCTTATTAATATTCAGAAGGCATTAGCTGCATATGGGGCCCAAGAGAGACAAACAGAACAAGCTTTCAGACAGCCAGTGTTTAGATAGTGGCACACAGGATGCTGGGAAGACAGGGTAACCCCCGTCCCTCAGACGTACACATTTAGACATATGCTGCTCAGCTCAGGAAACTCCAGTGAGAGTGAACAGACTACTGCTTTGACTGTTACATCTTTTACATTTCAAATTGAATATGATTTTTTTTTTCTTTTGCAAATTGAGCCACTAATACAAACACACTTCATTGAACATGTACACAGACATCATCTATATGCTATAAAATTGCAAGTTAACTATGTCTATATATAATAACTTATATTTGATTTTAACTTTAACTTAATTCGACTGTAATGCAATAATGTGCACCTTTTGTAAAGCAGCTTTGATACAATAAGTATTGTAAACTTGAATTGAACTAATTGTGTTGTTAGAATGTGCAAATACTTTGAATCATCTGAAAAACAATGAATATGTTTTGATATATATATATATATATATATGTATATATGTGGCTGTAACTCCAGATGAGCAAGAGATTAATTAGAAAGTGTAAAGAAAATGAGGAAAATGAAAAACTTATATGGGTACATAAATATTCATACATATACATTTATATATAACTGTGGCTGATAAAACTCATAATTGCAAACTAATAAAAGTTCACATGTAGGCTACTGTATATTGTCAAGCAGATGCAGAAACAGTTTCAGCTTATCAGAACTGCCTCTACATGAATGGTTATACTCTAAATGTTAATTTGCAAAGAAAAGTAGATATGTCCATTTTATGTATTTTTTTAGACATTTTACTTTTTTCATTTGTATATTTCAGTACTCAAAGTAAAAATATGATTTCTGAACATTACAAAAAATTTGGTTACTGTCGTAACCCTCGTTCCCTGAAGGAAGGAACGAAGACATTATGTTGAAGAACATTATGGGGAAATCGCCATAATGTTGTTCAACATATTGTTGGAGTTCCTGACCTGAAAGGCAACTCCAGTTATAGTATTTTCAATAAATCTTTTTTGTTTGTTTGTTTGTTTGTTTGTTTGTTTATATTTGTACACTTCAATACACAACATAAAACATGATATCAGAAAATTACCCATTTTTATTTACCAAATAAAACTATTTTGCATAAATATTCTATTGTTTCATAAATCTTCCATAAATCCTCTTCTTCTCCTTTTGTATTTGTACACTTTAACACACAACATAAAACATGATATCTGAAAATTTATCTGATAAAAAGTTATCTGTTTTTGCAATTAAACTACTCAAATGACAGTAATGGTCCATCTATGATGAAACTAACAGCATGTGTGAAGGTTAAATGCCTGTAAGCCTTTCCTAGCACATCTGAAAAGAAATATAATATTTGTTAGAACTTATTTTAATTTGTTTCCAGCTCTGAATTTAATCTGACTCCCATTTCAAGTGATCATTAAATTTTAAATGTGTTCCTGATAAGGAACTGATCACATTTATAGATGATGAATAAATGTAGATATTTGACTATATTTTAAACATCTCGTCTTCTCGTTTAATGGTTCATCGTCTACCTGAAGTCGATAGAGTCAGTATGCTGGCCAGTTACATCTGCAACCTCGGATACAACTGTACACTAATTTCATTTAAGTAATATTAGCCTGCCCCATGCTTGCTCATACATAAAGATATTTTGATTTAGCCTCTATATCATATCATACTAAGTCAGTGATTGTCAGAAATCAACAGGTCTCATATGCTGTGCCTATCTACTAGATTTTACTAGATTCTACTAGATATCAAAAATAACATTTTATTTGTCAGGTAAAGATTTTCTCACAGGCCATATCCTCAAGACTTGCATGTATTTTAGGTCATGTTTTTATGTCAGTGTTTCTCAACCACGTTCCTGGAGGACCACCATCTCTGCACATGTTTCATGTCTCATTAACCAAACACACCTGATTCAGATCATCAGCTCATTAGCAGAGACCGAAAGACCTGTAATGGGTGTAACAGACAAAGGAGACATCCAAAACATGCAGTGTTGGTGGGCCTCCAGAAACGTGGTTGAGAAATACTGTTCTATGTCATCTGGACCTGACAAGAAGCCGCGTCATCAGGAGATCAGCCGTCAAAACACACACTGCTTTTGCACACTGGATCATCAATACACATGCCCAGGCTGAGTTTTGAGATTATAACAATGATATTTTTCCTTCCCTATTTTTTAAGTTCATCAAAGTTTATATTATACTTACCTTGTATATAGACACACAGGAGATGTCACAAACTGCTTAGTCTGGTTACTAAGCAACAACCACACCAGCCATGCGTTAGAGCAGGGGTCACCAATCTCAGTCCAGTAGGGCCGGTGTCCCTGCAGGGTTTAGCTCCAACTTGCCTCAACACACCTGCCTGGATGCTTCAAGTATACCTAGTAAGACCTTGATTAGCTTGTTCAAGTGTGTTTGATTAGGGTTGGAGCTGAAATCTGCAGGACACCGGCCCTCCAGGAACAAGTTTGGTGACCCCTGCTTTAGAGCTTGTCAGAACACAAAATGCAGGATATACAGATTGTAAATATATTCACCCCAATAAGATATAAGGTATGTTTAGTTGTATCTTTTGTTAATTTAGCATGTTTATTAAGAAATTGCCAAATATGTTTGTAATTTGAGGTAACAAACACGTAAACTGCTAAGTATTATTATTAACGCATTGTGTCTTATCACTCAGCTCTTACTGTAATTTCTCTGCAATACATTTTATTAAACGTCATCTGTTTATGCAGAGGTTGATTTTAATTCTTAGCTCTGTTTACATTTACATTATAGGTTTAAAATACAAAACAACGTCAGTCTTTTTTTTTTTTTCTCGAGTTTAATATAATTTACCCTATATTTTATTTTAGGTTACTCTGTCTGGTGGTTTAAATTAGATTAGCTCACTCACTAAAATAAACCTCTCCACCACTTAAGTCAAAAAGTTTTCTAAAAAGGCATCTACTTCGTCTGTTTGGTAAAAAATGTGTGCGTGCATGCGTGGGTGCGTGCGTGCGTGCGTGCGTGTGTGTGTGTCTGTGCAAAAGAGAGAGCGCACAGCACTGAGAGCTGCTCAAAGCTGAGCTCAGTAATATTCATGACCGTTCCAAATATGGTCAGTTTTATTTACCTAAGCCACAAACCTACTATGTAGATATCAGAGAACAATTTAACATATTGAATCAATGCAGTATATGGTACTTTTAACTTTAAGCAAAAACATTCAGTAGCCAAAAATAAAAACCCCTAACAAATAAAAAAAGAACAGAACACAGACATTTTTTATTTAAAACATAATATTAAATATATATATATTAGAAGGGCATGATGATTAATATAGTCTGAAAGATTTTTCTCTGTTCATTATTTTTTTCTGTTATGTCTTTTCCTTTTAAAATTGAATCAGAAGTTTTGCTTAATGTTAAACCACTAATGATGTTGGTTAGAAAGTGTAAAATACTCTTTTAGTAATATAAAATAAGTGCATGAATATGATTATACAGTATAAGTGGTTGTAACTCTAGATGAGCAAGAAATAACTGGAAGGATTGCCATGCTGAATTCTGAAACTTTGGGTGATGACACTCATAATTGTGGTCTACTGTAATAAAAGATGCAAGTAGGTTATATTGTCAAGCATGCATTTTATCAGAAATGTCTATAACAGTGACTCTATGTAATGTAAAAAGCATTGAATGGACAATACTGTTTTATGTCTTATATGCAAAGCCATTTAAAGTAAGGGTGTGCAATACCAGGGATTGCTATTTAAATACAATACACATTTTCTTTAGTATGACATTATCGCATGCAGTATAATTACCAGACAATAATATTTGATATGATCTTAAAGTGATAGTTCACAAGAAAATTATATTCCATAGTTGATATAAATGTTAAACTATTCCATTCATGATTGAAATGTGACTTCCTGCCTTATATGTCCATTTACCGAATTTGTTTACCTTAAAAACGGTGTGCTAAAAACTTTTTCCTTCAAGTTTTTGAAAAGTTTTGCATGCAGACAACAGCAATGTCACAGATTCACATGAATCTTCAAAAACATTAAAAAAAACTCAAAAGGGTTGCCAGGCTAGTAGTTAGTAGCTAGTCACTTTCAAAGAAACACGCACATGTGCACATATGCATTATTCAACATGAAAAACATAATTGCAAGAAGAAGAGGAAATGAGAATCAACAGCTACAAACATTTTTTGTTCAACTACACAGAAATATTACTGTTTATTTATTTTATTTATTTATTATTTACATTTTTTTGACAGTGTAGTGTTAGTATTTATTTATTAATTTCATCATATTAATCCTGTTAATCATATTAATCCATGACAAAATAGTGAGAATAGAGTGCTGGACAGTAACTGAGGAATTTATTAATTAATAAATGTATTAATTAGATTAATTAAATAGTTTATTTATTTATTTACAACAATACATTTGTTTGTATACTTGCTTGCTTGTTCGAAATAAGCCTTAGAATATATGTATGTTCATCTTTCAAAGAAATTCAGAGAAATACCTAAAATAACACCTTAAACAAAATTAAAGAGCCGCAGGTGATCTTTTACAATTCAGAAAGATAAAATGTAATTTTCATTCAGTTTCTTTCTATTAAAGCTGAGGATTCTTGGCCAGAATAAACTCAGAAGTGAGTTCAACTACTGAGTTCAAAAGTTCAAACAAAAGCACTTGGACTTCCTTACATTTTCCATCGCAGTTGAAGCCAATAACTAAAAGTCAACAAACACCTGTGAACGTTGACCTCAAGAAGAGAAATCATAGTGACAGACAGTGCTCATCAAAGTATGTTTAAAGATGGTAAGAAGGTGGTAGCAACCAATAGTGCTCTTAACAAATCTCAGTGTTTTCTAAGTTTTGAATGGCATTGAATATGATTACTTGACATTTTTGAAGAGAAAGTGGTTATATTTATGTAGGTTTATGTCTGATGTTTGAGAAAATATAAGGGGTCACTAACGTTATAAATTATTTACCTTTTTTTTCTTACTTTTTACTGAACCATATACCTTAAAATGTCCTATTGTCATCTTCATATAGTGCTATTCATTTTACATGAAATTATGATTAATATTTTTTTCTTCATGACTTGTTGGACATTTTCAGTAAATAGGGGTGTCACACCAAAGGACAACAAAACTTCATTCAGAGACAATAATTATTTCAAGCTACATTTTCTTATGTTGTCAGTCAGTTTCCATAACTTTTAATCTTCATGAGCAACAATTTTTAGAACTCCAAAAAAGCTCTTTGTCATTTCTTGGTTTGACCGATATGAGAAACAATAAACAATGCAGAACACACATTCCCCTTCATATGGGAACTCCAGCATGTGTCTGGAACCAGACATATGGGAGTACATCAGACGACCAATCACTCTGAAGAGTAAGAAAACGGGCCAATGAATGCCAAATAAATTGGCAGAGCTCAGCTCCACAGCTGACAATAATTAGCTATTAGTGCTATATAAGCTGCCAGCTGAAAAGCAAGCATTAGAATTTTACTTCAGAGCCTCTCACTGACACTGAAGAACCCTTTCTGCTAAGCTGACTTCCAGAGAGAAAGCAGTATTACTCACCAGTGTGAGTCAGGGATTTGGAGGCATTTTTGGTCAGCGAATCATGCCTGGAATTTGGGCCGGCCTACTCTCACGTTATCCTGAGACCCCGGCTTGGTTATGTGACCAAGGTTCCTACCACCCCACTTAGAGATCAGGTGGTGAACCTGCAAGTGCTGCCTTCGGAGGGCTGGGCGACACCTAACACATTCATGAGATTCTATAATCTTCGAGTGGAGCCTGTTTCCTTCCGATTATTGGGTAACCCCGGTCAATCGGGAGGAAATCAAGCTCGGTGTCAATAACGCTTGCTGCGCCATGCTCTCTAACTCTGAGATACTAGTGCCTTTTTTATTCTGCTAGTAAGTTTCCTGCTCAGCGAACCCTAGAGAATTCCTTCAAAGCCCCCAGCATCCGACTCAGAGGAGGAGTCGAGTGCCTGGCTCAGAGTGATGTCTGGTATGCCCACTTGGTCTACCCACATGCTGAGGTTCGGTGCCAGCTATGCGTGGTCCCCCCTGGCGAGCCCATATGCTTATTCAGCTACGGAGTGTTCCCCCTGACCAGGCGGACCCGTATCTTCCCTACCGGCTAACCAGCTTATCATATGTACTACTCACCCTCATTAGGGTTAGTCCATATGCTCTATTACCATCAAGTCTCCCCACTTGGGTAGCAGGTGGTCTCCGCAGCGTCCTCCCTCTTCGGGGACTGGCACACTTTCCCAACGTACTGTCGTATTCTAAAAATCCTTAGACTACTTTAGCTAGGTAAAAGCTCAATTACGACCCCCAAACTAATTCAAATTATTCCCATGTAATGTTAATTAAGGGCCTAGGGGACGTTGGAAGGTTGCGCTCTTAGTGATGCTTGTGTGCTCACGCTACGCTTGGCAAACTGCACATCAGGAGCATGACAGGTTTGGCTGCTGTGGTGTTTTCCATACACTCTCCCATATGTCAGTGATTCTTCTACATAGGAATAAATCGCAGAACTTCAAAAACATCCTGGTTACGTCCATAATAGGGAATAGGGAACGAAGACGTGTGTCTCCACTGCCACAGCAACTGAGTCTCCAGCTGTTAGCTGAGTGTTCAGCAGGCAAATTCTAATGCTCGCTTCTCAGCCGGCAGCTTATATAGTACTAATAGCTAATTACTGTCAGCTATGGAGCTGAGCTCTGCCAAATTATTTGGCATTCATTGGCCCGTTTTCTTACTCTTTAGAGTGATTGGTCATCTGACGTACTCCCTTATGTCTGGTTCCAGACATACGTCTCCGTTCCCTATTCATTATGGAAGTAACCAGGATGTTTATAAAGTTCTGCGATTTATTCCTATGTAGAAGAATCACTTTCTGCACTTCAGCTGAATTTCGTGTTGCAACAATGATGTAATGCGATTGAGCAGTGTGAATTTCACATCATTCATTCATTTATTTTCCTTCGACTTAGTTCCTGATTTATCAAGCGTCACCACAGCAAAATTAACCATCAACTACTCTGGCATATGTTTTACGTAGTGGGTGCCCTTCCAGCCGGAACCCAGTACTGGGGAAAAAAAAACAGCATTTTCTGGTAAAAAATCTACATTCCCAAAATGTACAGTACACAAACACTTGCAAACTTATTTCATTTATTATTTGTTTTTCTGCCATTATTTCAGTGATTTTAGTATTTTTTGTATTTTTAAAATAATTACACTAACAACATTTTTTATTTGTTTGTTTTAAAATACAAACTTAAAATACTGATTACATATTATTGTAGCACAGTCATTATGTTTATATTTAGAAGACACTGAAAACGGCTCAAAAAGCACGTTATAGCATGTCACAACTTTTACAGAGCCCAAAAAACCCTTTAGATCCTAAGAGAGTCAAACAAGGCCCCCTAGTTTTTGGTGTTGTTTAGTCTGTGCTTGTTATTTTGTTTTATTTGTTTCTATTGGTAACCTTGACATCCACTTCATGTGTTCTAAACCTAGGAAGAGGGTTGGGGGCTAAAAAAATTGTTGTTGCCATGGGAACATAGATTCTCTCTCTCTCTCTCTCTCTCTCTTTCTTTCTGACACACACACACACACACACACACACACACACACACACACACA
>CAIGQW010000415.1:2150956-2167240 GCA_903798125.1 Danio choprae | reverse complement strand
CACACACACACACACACACACACACACACACACACACACAGGCATGTGCTGGTCTTCTGTTCAGACAAACTGACTTTGACTGCAAAAATGACACTGCATAAAATACCAACTGATATACTGTTGGAGTCGCCCACCCAAGTAGTTTGGGTCAACACTACTTCCTTCCTAGAGCAGAGATAAATGATAAGATCTCTGCCTTCCAATCCAAAGTTTTATTGTGACACGAAACACCACACAAGCTGTGTAAAACGTCCATAAATAGGGAGTTGATGATGCAACTTGGCTGAAAAGGTGAATTTCTCGCTCTCAGTGTCCTACTGCATCATGTAATGCTTTTAATAGAATACGAATGAGTCCATTTCATTCTAAAGTCTATGCATTCATTTGAAGATGCAGTCTGTTACTTTTTTGGGGCTAAAATGTCTGCTTACCCTACCCTAGGTTTTCTAATTTGATCTGTAACTTTTCATCTTTGTGTCATTGAGTGTTGACACTATGGTTCGTAGGTTCCTAGGCGACCATCAACCATTTTCTCAGTTGATGACAAGCTGACAAAACTTTGCTGTCACTCTGATACAAGTTTTATTTATGGAGAAATTGACCTAGCACTGCAGTGTTTGGGTGTTCCGTATTTGTCTGAGATAATTAGTCTACCGAAATGTGTATATTCCATACAAGCTGAAACTGATCGGGTGTGCTTCCTGTGTGTGTCTGGAAGGCGCGCACACCTCCATTGGAAATAACAAACGTACGCAAACTCTAGAAAAGATGCGATATGCAAACATCATTTGCAATATCCAACTGTTGATTTTAAGAGTACAGACATGGTGAATTCACCTGATTTGTTGACAAATGGGTTGCGGATCTATTCCTTGGCAGTTTGCAGGTCCTTCACTGGGGCTTTTCCCCTTCACAAATAAACTTTCCAAAGACATCTGTTTCTAACTCATTTTGCTGCTTGTGTGTTAAATTTGGGCACTCAAGTAACCGAATTATAGCCGAGAGAATATGGTCATTTTTTAAAATAAAAGATTTTTTCCAAATAAAAGATCATTCAGACTCAGATAACAAATAAAGCGAAAAATAATTAATGATTTATTGTGCGGCCCGGTAACCATTGATCCACGGACCGGTGGTTGAGGACCACTAGCCTAGGGTGCCAACCAGCTGTACAGGCGTCACCCAGCTGCAGGGAGCACCAATAAGCATATATGTATATTTGACATGCAAAATGACATGCAAAAGTGCTACCTTTCCCTGTGACTTTTAATATGACTGCCTTTCTGACAAAAAATTCTGATAGCAAAAACATAACTTTATTTCAGATATATTTTTCAAAACAACATTTTCAGTGCCATGAAATAACCTTGCTCTCCTGCTTGTGAAAGAGCAAATAAAAGTGAGTTTCTTTTTACCTTCATGGGTCCTTCAACACGTACACAAATAAGCTGAATTTCCAAAAAGATTTTTAGGGTACTGAATTCATAAAATATGATCACAGACATTCAAAGCTTAATTTTTATATCTCAATGGAAGCTTTAAATGTAAATATGACATGACAACATAAAGTCTTATATGAGAACAGTCAGAATGACCGCTATGGTAAGTCTAGTGGTTGTAGATTTCTGGTAGTTCCAGTGTTAAAGGTGTGTTAACACTTCATGATACAGTAGGTCAATTTCAAAAATCTATAATAGGGTAATTGTTTAACTACGGACACTTTTGTCCTTTGATCATATATCCAAAATATATATAATATTGTTCAAATTCCTATTTCTTTGTCAAACTAACAATAAAACTTACTCTTAAAAAATTTTTTACCTTCTTATTTTTATTATTTTCATATTATTCAGTCATATTATTCATATTATTCAGTTTTCGCACACCCAGAGTTTTAAACTTCAACAATGAAATTAACATTTTAAAATATTATTTATCTGGTAACTATTAATGTATCTTAATTAAGCACTAGTGAAATCATTTAAATATTTTATAGTTATTAAGGTGATACTATTATTAATATAAATTTTGATACAAAATATAGCTGTCACACAGTATCAGTGTAATTTCCACCACAACACTGTAATGTCGCTTTAAAAAGTTTGTGTGAAAGATTGTTTAGGTGGTTTCTATGAAAATTAATAGAGCACATGTTCAAGATGGAAGGAATTTAAATTTTCATTAACAACACATTAAAAAAAATCAAGGTAAATATTGCTTGAGGGCAGCATGGTGTCGCAGTGGGTAGCACAATCTCCTCACAGCAAGAAGGTTGCTGGTTCGAGCTCTGGCTGGGTCAGTTGGCGTTTCTGTGTGGAGTTTGCATGTTCTCCACGTGTTTGCGTGGATAAAAAGGTGTTTTAAAGGTGTTTTTAAAAACCAAACAAAATTAAGGTAAATAAGAGTATTTTGTATACATGAAATGCTAGCATAAATTCAAAGCTAATCGGTAAAACTATCTTCAAATTTTTACAATAAACTGTGGAAATGTCATTTCCACCACACTGCCCCCTGTGGTGGAAATTACATTTATGGTTACAAAACACAATTGGTATGGATTTATTTGGCCAATTTAGTGCTAAATTTGAGCAGCTGGTGGCCAGTCTTCATTGATCTTCATTCCATCAGTAAGAGCAGAGTTTGAAGGTTTAATTAACAGAGTAATAGCATAGTTTTGCTTAAAATTTTGCAATGCACACAACATTATGTCATATGGTGACATATCAGAGTTCAAAAGAGGATAAATTGTTGGTGTGCGTCTCGCTGGCACATCTGTGACCAAGACAGCAAGTCTTCATAATGTATCAAGAGCCACGGTATCCAGAGTAATGTCAGAAGAAGAACCACATCCAACAGGAGTAACTGTGGATGCAAGAGGAAGCTGTCTGAAAGGGATGTCTGGGTGCTAACACCGATTGTATCCAAAAAACATAAAACCACAGCCACCCAACTCACTGCAGAATTAAATGTGCACCGCAACTCTTCTGTTTCCCCCAAAACTGTTGATCGGGAGCTCCACAGGGTCAATATACATGGCCGACTGCTATAGCCAAACCTTTGCTCACTCGTGCCAATGCCAAACGCCTGTTTCAATGATGCAGCAGCCAAAATCTTGGGCTGTGGACAATGTGAAATATGTATTGTTCTCTGATGAGTCTTTATTCACTGTCTTTCCCTAATCTGGGAGAGTTACGGTGTGCAGAAACCCTAATGAAGTGTACCACCCAGACTGATGCCCATAGTCAAGCATGGGGGGATCAGTGATGGTTTGAGCTGCAATATCATGCCATTCCCTAGGCCCAATACTGGTGCTAGATGGAGCATCACTGCCAAAGACTACCGAACCATTCTGAAGGACCATTTGCAGCCAGTGGTTTAAACACTGTATCCTGAAGGTAGTGCCGTGTATCAGGATAATCATGCATAAATACACACAACAGGACTGGAGGCAGAGTGGTTTGATGAACATGAAAGTGAAGCTAAGCATCTCGAATGGCCTGCCCAGTCACCAGAACTAAATATTATTGAGCACTTTGGGGTATTTTGGGGGAATAAGTCAGGAAATGTTTTCCTCCATCAGCATCATGTAGTGACCTAAACACTATTCTGCGAGAAGAATGGTTTAAAATTCCTCTGGCCACTGTGCAGGACTTGTATCTGTTGTTCCCGAGATAAACTGATGGTATATTGTCCACAAAAGGAGGCCCGACACCAAACTAATGAATTATTGTGCTCTAAAACCAGGCCTTTCAGTTTCATTGTCCAACCCCTGTAGGTGTGTAATATTTTTTATTTTAAAATTAATTTATATATTATTTGAATAATGATCAGTTATTTGCACTGTTACTGTTCATCTGTTAGACAAATCAGTTTGTTTAGGTCAATCTCAGCCTTACATGTGCAAAAAATATGTGATTATGCTTAATAATTTAGAAAATTGAGTTTAATAAGTTTTTAAGAGTTTAATAATTTTTCTTATAAATATATTATGAGGGCAGCACAGTGGTGCAGTGGGTAGCACAATCGCCTCACAGCAAGAAGGTCACTGGTTCGAGCCCCGGCTGGGTCAGTTGGTGTTTCTGTGTGGAGTTTGCATGTTCTCCCCGTGTTTGCGTGGGTTTCCTCAGGGTGCTCCGGTTTACCCCACAAGTCCAAAGACATGCGGTTTTGGTGAATTGGGTAAGCTAAATTAGTATGAGTGTGAATGGGTGTGTATGGATGTTTCCCAGTGATGGGTTGCAGCTGGAAGGGGATCCGCTGCGTAAAAAACATATGCTGGATAAGTTGGCAGTTCATTCTGCTGTTGCGACCCCAGATTAATAAAGGGACTAAGCCGAAAAGAAAATGAATGAATGAATATCTTATGTTTCTCTACATTAACATTGATTCATTGTCATTTCCACCACCACCCTGTCATTTCTATCACCACACATTTTTTTAAATATTTAAAAAGTTCTTATCACACATTAAAAATGTATTCAAATGTATATAGTTCATGTTCTATTTAATATACAACTTCAATTTATTTATTTTCTAATAAGCTCTTAAACAAATTAATATTAAATTTTAGAATGTGACAGGTGTACAATTCAGCATTTGGTCCTAAGGGGCTCATTTATTTTATTGACAAATGTATAATTATTGTTTATATTGTGGAAAGATTGGTTAAACTAGATACAAAAATGATCTTAGGCAATTTTTTAATGCCATAATTTATTTCATTTTCAAATGAAAGCTGTATATTGAGATGTGGTGGAAATTACAATTGCTCATTTCATGGCAGAAAAAATGTCAAATATTAACAATTTCTCTTCTTATCTAAGTTGGTCCTCTTACAGATCTTAAAACTTGACAAAATTGTTTAAACTTATGGGTGTATGTTACGTTACTTTTGAACATTTTTTTTCAACTCAACTTCACAAGGCTAAAAGTGCCCATAGTTGAAGAATTGCCCAATAGGGGAACTTTAGGCGTGGTAAAATGCCTGGCCTCATAACACTGACAGTTTGTTTCAAATGTGTTTTACAGCAAGCAGGGCCTAAAAACACTCAGCAAGCATCAAATGTAGGGATGCTCCAATCTGGATTTTTGATCCACTACTGACAACCAGCATCAAGCATCATGATTGGCTTATACTGATCATTTGAGGATTAAACAAGTGATGTGTAAGTTGTATTTTTCTTAGATAAAGTAATAATGCCGCAAATGTGGATTTGGTTATATTATTATAGTGATGTTGTGTATTGCTGTTTTATTAGTGTTTTCATGACAAGTCATCAGTCAGCCAAAAATATTTAGAGTATAAAGACTGCCAAAAGTTATAACAAATCAGGTTAAATAGAGCTTATTAAATTCAGTTTAATAAAATTCAGTCTTCCAACATTATTACTGTCTTTGCGGTAGTCTTTTATATATAGATTTTTTAGTACTTATATTCCTCATGTGCAGTATATACAAGACACCACTCTTAATGGGGACCTTTCATGCCTTTTTTTTACGTGTAAAATAAGTCTCTGATGTGTGGATGAGCCATCGCCACCTAGAGCAGGAGGAGCTCACAACACCGTCTGACCAGGTGCATGAGCCAGCAACATCACCAAAAGGGGGAGTCCTGGCAGACCTCAGCGGGTATGGTGAGAGGCAGCCACTCCTCCTCCATGGCCCCTCCCTTCCTCGACTCCGCCCTGGGCCTGGAAGGGCATCTGCTGATTAAAACATATGCTGGATAAGTTGGCAGTTCATTCCGCTGTGGCGACCCCAGATCAATAAAGGGACTAAGCTGGAAAGAAAATGAATGAATGAATGAATGAAAAGTCTCTGATGTTCTTAGAGTGTCTATGTGAAGTTTCAGCTTCTTATAACCCATAAATATTTATAACTCTTTGAAACTGCCCCTTTTAGGCTTTGATCCAAATTGTGCCATTTTGGTGACTTTCACTTTATATTCAAATGATATTGTACTCCCAGCGCTCTTTGCAAAAAAGGGCGGGTCTACAAACGCCTATGTGTCAGCAGTGGCTGCTTCTCACTCAGAGCTGTCTACGGTAATGAGAGATAGATCTACACTAATGGGCAGGACTTTTCCCCTCTAATGACATGTATAAAGGGAGAATGTCAAATGTTTCTGCAACTAATGCATTTTTACAATTAGAGGATGGCTATATTCACACACTGTTTCCACATAACTGTTAAACCCTTTACAAAAGTGATTTTTGCGTAATAGGTTCCCTTTAAGTTGCTCTTTGCAGGAATGAAAGTTTATTCATGACCAGGAACCCACTGGTCACAACCACCAAATGAGAACAGAAGAATAAATATACATTTATACATTGTAACATAAATTTTCAAGTCAAGTAACCATCACTGATGATTGGTTTGTCTTCTATTGTTTTAGATTGTGAAGTACTTATGCAAGTCTGTACTGAACATGTGACACCTGTCACACACACAATGATGGGACAATGGTGTTGAAGGCAGAGCTGAAGTCCACGAACAGAATCCTTGTGTAGTTCCCTGGTTTGTCTAGATGTTGTAGGTTATAATGCAGTCCCATGTTGACTGCATCATCCACAGACCGGTTTGCTCTATAGGCAAACTGCAGAGGGTCCAGCAGAGATCCAGTGATGTCCTTCAGCTATGCTAGCACCAGTCTTTCAAATGACTTCATGGCCACAGATGTTAAGGCCACAGGTTTGTAGTCATTGAGTCCTGTGATCTTTGGTTTCTTCAGGATTGGGATGATCGTGGAATGCTTAAAGGAGGATGGAACTGTGCACTGTTCCAGTGATCTGTTGAAGATCTGTGAGAAAATGGAGGCCAGCTGGTCAGCGCAGGTTCTCAGACAGGCTGGTGAGACACCGTCTGGGCCAGGTGCTTTCCTTCTCTTCTGTTTCCTGAAGATCTGATGCACATTATCCTCACTGATCTGAGATGCAGGGGGGGGATGGCTGGAGGTGTTGATGGCTGTGTAGAGAGATGGTCATGACGGGTGTGAGGTGTCTGGTCGGCGGTCTCAAATCTACAATAGAACATATTCAGCTCATTTGCAAGATCTTTATTGCCGTCAATGCTGGGGGACGTTGTCTTGTAGTTAGTGATGTCCTTCAGGCCTTTCCACACTGATGCAGGGTCGTTGGCAGAAAACTGGTTTTCCAGCTTTTTGGCATAGCTCTTCTTAGCCACAGCAATCTCCTTTGTCAGTGTGTTCCTGGCCTGATTGTACAGGACCCTGTCCCCACTCCTGTAGGCATCCTCTTTGGCCTGACGAAGCTGTCTAAGTTTTGGAGTGAACCATGGTTTATCATTGTTAAATGATAAATAAGTCTTGGTAGGGATGCATAACTCTTCACAGAAACTGATGTATGATGTTACAGTCTCTGTGAGCTCGGTAGCAGCAGCTTTAAATCCAGTCAGTGCATTCAAAACAAGCTTGCAAGTCCTGCTCTGTTTCATTGGTCCATCACTTAGCAGTTTTAAGTTTTTTGCCTGTAAGTTGGTAGAAGGTGAACCAGGTAGTGGTCGGAGAGTCCTAGAGCTGCTCTGGCGACCGAGCGATATGCATCCTTTATTGTTGTGTAACAATGGTCCAAAATATTATTGTCTCTGGTAGGGCATGTAATATGCTGTTTGAATTTAGGCAGCTCATGTGTGAGTTTAGCCTGATTAAAGTCACCGAGAATGATAAAAACAGAGTCCGGGTGTTGTTGTTCTGTGATCAGATCAGCCAGCTGTTGCAGTGCAGTACTCACGTGTGCTTGTGGTGGAATATAAACACAGATGAGAATCCACGAGGAAAACTCCCGCGGCAAGTAGAATGGCTTACAGTTAATGAAAAGCACTTCCACATCAGGACAGCACATCTTCCTTAACACAGTTACATTCGTACACCACCTTCTGTTGACAGCCGTGTGTTTTGCCCATTGACGCCATATCGAGATCCGCTCTGAACAGCTGAAAGTCCGGTATGTGAAGCGCGCTGTCCGGAATGGCTTCGTTCAGTCAGGTTTCCGTGAAACACAGAGCAGCAGAGTTGGTAAAGTCCTTGTTATTGCGTGCGAGCAGAAGTAGTTAGTCCATAATTATTATTATTATTATTATTGGTTATTGGTAACAATCCTGCAATCATGATAAAAAAACATTTTCAGCTGTCTTTTCAAATGTTCATTGCAGCATTTCATGATACTAAATTCATGATATATTTTATAACAATATCTGGAAACAATTTAGTTGTTTCAAAATTGATGTTCAAAAGACTGTCATGAAACATTTATAATCATGTAATCATATCATTTATATCATGAATATTAATGCGTTGATTTTGTGCATGCCTAAAACAACTGTCATTAATTTGAGACATTAATTGGCAAATGTGGCATTAGCTATGTTTCCATCCATTCCATAAAAACATATGCTCTGAGTAGAATATACATTTTATCCCATAAAAGGAAATGTGCATAAACTATGATAGAAACACATTCAAAGAATATATTCCAGGATGCACATCAAAAAAGCCATTTTTTATTGTATTTTAACAAATCATGTAATAAAAAAATTGTGCGTGATGGATGGGACAGCATTAATGGACAAACCAACGGACCGAGCACATTGAAAAAATAACATCTGAACTGTTGTTTTGGTAATTCTAAAACCCCTCAGCCAAAGTCTGTCATCAAAGTGG
The DNA here is from genome assembly GCA_903798125.1 of Danio choprae. Lineage (NCBI taxonomy): Eukaryota > Metazoa > Chordata > Actinopteri > Cypriniformes > Danionidae > Danio > Danio choprae. Next base: position 2,158,563 of record CAIGQW010000415.1, on the reverse strand, counting down.
TTTGGTTTTGTTAGCTCCCAGAAAAGCGGTCTCATGTCTCCAAAAGCCACTATGCACTCATTGCATTTCAGCTTGTCTTCTGATGTGAAAATAATTTATTATAAAGTTATTATAAAGTAAAAAAAAGTTCACAGTGGCTTCTCCTACCACAGCGAATTCCATTTTTCTTTGTAATATTTGGCGCCAGTTTAGAAGTGACGTTTTTTTTTTTTTCTCTTTGAACCATTGGATGGTAACAGTGTTTATTTGCAAATGTTTTATGCAATATTCCAGTTTTGCGCATAAATCTAATTCACATCTTCGGATGCAAACATAGTTGTTTTTTTGAGATGTCTTTGTTATGACAACTTACATAAACAAAAAAATAATAAGCTGTATTTTTCATGACAACTTGACATTATCAAGTCAACACAACTTGTCATCAATCTGTGATAAACATGATTGTCATGAGGCTATAATAATTTTCTTGAAATTGATAACATCATTAATATTTATATTAACGACATCTACAGTGGTACACATTAAATTTTTTGTTAAAATTATTTTAATGTTATAAAATAATTGTTGTAAATGTGTTGACACTTTTACTAAGAATTTTTAATGACAAATTATTTTAGTTCCACTGAAAAAAAGTGAGCAGAAATAATATTCATGACACAATTATAATGGCCTCATGGCAATTATGTTTAGGACTCATGATTCAAGTTATGTTGTCTTGGTAATGTCAAATTGTCATGACAAAGACAAAGCCAGGTTAACAAAGACAAAGACATCTGTGTCATCATGAATTTAAAATAACATAACACAAATGACACAATGATAGTTGACTTAAGCATGCATAAAATCTTAACATTTATGTCACATTATGATTATAAAGGTGTCACGACAGTCTTAAGAATACACTTTTCAAATAAAGTGTTATGGGCAAATTCTGAAGGCAAATGTTTCATAACCTTTGTGAACGTCAGGCACAGATATTAACCAGATGCCTTTGTTGACTTTCTTTGCCAGCTCTCATTTACACCACTTGCAGAAAACAGCAGTCAGCATATCAACAATATTGAGAACTGCGATACATGTGGCCCTTCATCTCAGCCTGGTTCCCGTTAAAGCTCTTTTTGTTTCCACAAACAGTCCGTTTCATGATTTACATCACGATTCCATTGCTTATGAACAGTTCTGAACAGAAATATTTGGACTGAGTAATCAAAATAAACTTCAATCCTGTCATTTGAGAATCAGCTATCGTAGGTTTGTCACAGCAGGCCATGCTTCATGGTACACATATAAGGCTGTCAGAATCTGACATCAATCTGACAGCAGGGTTTATTCATGTTTCCCATAAGAGTCTTAAATTAATATCACAAGGAACGATCTGTCACAGTCCAGTGGTCGAGACGCTCCACTGGCCATAATTTTCTCTCCAAGGTTTTTTTTTTACTGTTCCTCTATTAATTGCAATTCCATATTCTATAGCTCAAACTGTGCTATTACAGTGGGTCAAGAGGACATGGCCTTTGTTGCCTAGAAATTATTAGGTTGTTTGAGGGTTTTTTTCTCTGTCTAGCAAACCAGTCTTTCTTCCCCTATATTTATTTTTGTATGACATTCACAACTACTGAAATGGATAAAAGTAGGACAGGACAGAGTTCCCAAGTTTTTTCACTTACTAAGATGAGTTGATATCTTTTAACCCTACCAATTATATTGAATAGATTGCTGTGATTAAGAAAACAAATCACAATTAAGCAGAAAACATTTTATTAGAGCTGTGTCTTTTCTCACTTGTAAATTCATGTAAAAACTAAACAAATAATCATTGACTAGTTAAAAGTAACTTCTGCTTATAACCTCTTCTTAAAAATGTTAGATTTGACTATAGTTAACTTTACCATTAGTACTTTCTTTGTAAATAAAGAATTTTTGTTATTATAATAATAATGTGTTATATTAAATGTTGCAATCAGAGTAGTTCAGCAGAGTCTAAAATAAATCTACAATTTTTAGACAAAAACATATCATTCATTTTGATTCTTGACTACGTAGATTGTGAAGCAAATTACTCAATGTTCAAATTATAGCTACATGCTTACAACAACTTCATCTCCAGAGCTGCTTCAGAGTTTTTTCACAGGCATACAGCACTTGGAAACATACATTAAGGTAAAAATTAAACTAAAATTACATTATTAAAATATGTCTTTTTAAAGTGCACTGGAGTTTTGCTATGATGTTCCCTTTTTCACAAAGGCTATAAGAAGCTGCAAATATCCATTTTCATGTGTTGTCCACACCTGAAATGTGAGTTAGAGGTAGCCCATGGCACAGCCTTCTGTTTGTCACACTGAACGATATTATTAGTCAGTAGTACATTAGGTACCATGACGCCCATGTGTGAATGATGGCCTCTAGCATATACACAAAGTACAACATGTGGTGTGGGAGTTTCTAAACTATATTCAGCAAGCACATTCACTGCTGTCCTAACAGCTGTTCATCAGCTGTGTTCATAGGCAACAATGAGTGAAACACAGCCAACACAAGCGCAGTCTGCTCTGTGGGAGCCATTGAGCGATATAAACCTTCTGAATCCTCTAGACCTACAATACAGAGGCCACAAAAAGCATTTAGATATTTAATAGGCACATAAAATGTTTGAATGCCATTGTATTATTAGATAATAACTAGTGGCTCTATGCTCAAATGCTTCCAGATATTTTCTCAGAGCCATTCAAAAGCACATAGACATCTCAGTAAGTTTTTGCCTTCAAATAAGTGTTCATTAGTGGATATTTGAAGTCGGTTCTCCTGTAGCTCATATTATTTTTCTAAAGAGCAATCACAGGTGTATAGTCACATTTACTGTGAGCTATTTTTGACAACTGCAAATGGCCACAATACGTTTTCCAAGTCCCACCATGCATGAAAGCTGCATTATATTTTTGCATTCGAATTTGTCTGTTTTCATACTATTCATGTTCAGCATTATTTTCATTCATTTTCTTTTCGGCTTAGTCCCTTTATTAATCAGGGGTCGCCACAGCGGAATGAACCGTCAACTTATCCAGCATATGTTTTACGCAGCGGATGCCCTTCCAGCTGCAACCTATTACTGGGAAACATCCATACTCACTTATTCACACACACTACAATTTAGCTTACCCAATTCACCTATAGCGCATGTCTTTGGACTTGTGGGGGAAACCAGAACACCCGGAGGAAACACACGCGAAGACGGGGAGAACATGCAAACTCCACATAGAAATGACAACTGACCCAGCCGAGACTCAAACCAGCAACCTGCTTGCTGTGAGGCGATCGTGCTACCCACTGTGCCACCATGACGCCCCAGCATTATTTTCCTATTCTAATTTTTAACAGGAATGATATTACATGGCACCTGAACAAAGTCCCCAGTTTGGTAACTACAGTTGTGCATGCTGCAGCCAAGATATGAAAGCAAAGTCATGGTGTAATGTGACTCAATTATTCATGCTAAAATAATCAAAGCTAAGTTGAAATTCCTCCTGCCTGACCCAGAGATTGGCTGAATGGATTCAAAAATGGTCACCCATGGTTTTGCTAGATTTGGGATGCTCTTGGTCAATAGGGGCACAGAAGCTCTTTCATACCCAGCTTCAATTTGGGCGAAACAAAAGAGAGTTACAGGTATCGTGCAGCTATGGCAGCAAATTTGTCAACTTTATGTTTCTTACTTTTTTAATGCTCTTGTTTCCCAAAGTCAGGCACTAGGTCTGCCTTCATCATGAAAGTTGTTAAAGAAATATTTAAAATGACAAAAATATAAGTTTAGTTTAAACTCAAAGCAACAAATTTACACTTCAATGTGTGCATGGCTGCATGCATTTACAGTGTTACAGGGAAAACACTAGGAGCATATTAGTTAATTAGTTTGTTTGTTCATCCATTCATTTTCTTTCTTTGAGTGATTTGAAAGAAAAAAAAACCTGAAAATAACAACACTGTGTGATACAGTAGCCAAGAGAAAGAAACGTTGAATATTTTAATTTACTTACATCTCAGTTTTATAGTTGGCTTCAGGCACTTGAAGTCACAGAAGTAACATTTCACTTAAACTACATATAAGAGTCTTTGGTCCTCAGTTTTTCAAATAAGGAAAGCAAGAAACCACTGTTAAAACTGAACACAGTCTTTCAGTTTTACTGTTTTTTCCCCACATAGCTTCAGCAAAAAGTGTGTTTCATAACTTAAAAAAACATTACATTTATAAAAACATGAAAGGGTTACATATGACTATAAAATAGAGAAGTGCTTTAAACATTTGTCCCACTTTTTTCCCCACAATGTATATTGTTATCATAGCATTTGCACTGGTCAAAATCCTCACAAAATGTTTTTCAATAGATTTGGAGGGATTTGCATCAGTTTGAGTCTTCCAGTACAGCAGAGTTCATTATAAAAGCAGTTGATGGGTGGCATCCATATTAACACATAATATCTCACATCTGCTCTCCTTCCAAAAAACTTGCTACAGTTGGATGGTAAATCTCATGACACCTGAATCAAACATTTCTGGTTTCATATTTCACCTCAACATCAAAAGGGAAATATATATAGTTTTTTTTTTTAAAGAAAAAAGTTATTTTATTTTGCACGAAGAAAAAAAACGAAGCCTAGTTTGAGGACCATTGAGATTTAGTTGTCATTGTAATTTATTTTATTTATTTTTTATGACAAAAATAACATTTCTAAAATCTATATGTAGATCGCTAAACACAAGTGTAGTATTTGTTGTACCTGCTTGAATTTGTTTGCCAATTTAGATAGCAGATCTTTCAATTTTAACTAATACTCTAAAACAATACTGCATTTTATTATTATTATTATTATTATTATTATTACTTTTGAAATCACAATTAATAACTGACTCTTTGAATGTAGTTTGATTGACAGACAATCTGACCAATCACAGCACGGAAATTATGTGCCCATGTTGCTATCTGCTATTTTTGTCCATCAAACATCCAACCCATATAGTGGAGTTAAAAGATCGACAAAATCATGGACTTGAAAAACTGTTTAAAAAAAGTGGTTTCCTGCGACGGGTCAACTGAGAATTTCTTTATCTAAATACACTTTCTTTCTTTTGAAATTGTTGTGAAATGTGATGTAAGCAGGCTTTAGTGAGATTGACACCGGAAAGTCCAATGATTCGATCCGAACACCATCTGAAGACTGCAAATATTCCCCAACAGTGTTTCTGTCCCTTCATTGCTCAGCTACAAGCCATCCATGTCTGATAGGAGCTGTTACAAGTGGAAATGGGAGAATGCACATGTGCTACATAATAGTTGCTGAAGTTGACGTCTCTGACATAGGGTGCTGGTTGGTAGTAACATGTTACATTGGACAGTGCAGGAATTGCGTTCTGTTCGGCCAACACTCGTAGCGCAAGAGAGGAGATGAGCGCGAGTGTCTGCCTTCGCTCGTGGCCCATGAGACATACGGTACTTTCATCTACCACCTGATGGAGAGTCACGAGGCAATCGTAACGCTTGTGCTCCATCCCATTAAAGTGGTTCTGCAGGTACGCCTCCAGCTTCCTCTGCTGCTCATTGATGTCAGAAAAGTCGATAAAGAAGCGAGAGCACATGTAGCGCTGGAGCGTCTTCATCTGAGCCTCGGAGGCTGGACGAAAACCTCTGACCAACAGGTGGCAGTACTTCAAGAGTCCACCACCACGGATCTCTTCTGGGCTGTGTGTAGCAATGATTTTGGAATGTAGGTGTCCCAGTGCTTCTTCAAAGTCTCCGTACATGCTCTCTCCGAGCACAGTGGGATGGAAACTCTCAGACATTGGTGTCTCGGAGCAGCGGTCGAAAAGTAGCAGAGAGTCCAAGCCAATCTGAAATGAGTCCACGCTGAACTCAAACTGCCGTCGCAGGGAGTCCACAAACTTCAGCTCAACATTTTTGCCAGTGTTGTTGGAAAGTGAGATGAGGCTCCAGCGGTCGGTGTCATTGCAAACCTTCACCAGCTTCTGCACGTATGCTTCCTTCAGGGTGAGAGCGGTGATGCGGTCCCGGCTCACACCAGCAGGCAGGAACTCCAGGAGGCAGTCAAGGACCACGTCCTTCACCAGACGGAAGGTCTTGTCATCAGTCAGACTCAGGCCAAAAATGAGGTCCAGGTCTTTGTAACCCAGGCCAGTGTCCTGGTGGAGAACATAACTTGCAGCAGAGCCATTGAGCTTCACATCACGCACCCTTACACCCCGCTCCTCTAGACGAGCCCGTACCACCTGCACATCAAGGGGAAACAGAAAGAGATATTAAGCATAAGCATATGATATGTGATGTTTTTAATCTCAATTCATCATTTGGATGGAATGTTTAAGTCAGATATGCAGTGAGTCCAAAACCTTTATAGTATTTAGACTTGGTTTTATAGTCTGTGCCAAATTTAACATGTAATCCATTCTGTGCTGTTACACATCTTTAGACTGGTTCACATGACACTGCTGAGAAACCAGGTTTTATTCATTTCAAGGGAAAGCATGCATTATGCATTATGTCTGAATCATTCAGAACCTCTTCTAGCCTCAGCCTTGACTTTAACTCAACTTACTAATAAGCTGGTCTTGATGGATGCAAACCAATGAATGAATGTTAATAATACACAATACTTTCATAAGTTTGACCTATGTCATTCCTACAAAATACTGGTTAGTATGATTTCAGCAAGTAGGGCATGTTCAACATGGAACAACATTCACATCAGATTTATGGGATACATTTACTGTTTGTGATAAATTTACAGTTTATCAAAGGATATGTGCTTCTACATCATTGTTATTAGTCTATTAATCCCCTCTGATTTTTGTAATAATCTACAATTAAGGTTAGGTTTAGGTGTATTAATATAGATATTAATCCAGGATCGCAAAATCTCTGATCTCAGCCACTGAAGAGTAGCATCAGTTTATGCAAGCTGCTAATATGCTAGAATCTCCCCTGGTATTGTTATCAGATAAACAGAAGTGGTAAAATGCCTGCATCAAACACCAGGATGTGCACTGTTTGTTTTTAGACTGGTTATAGTCAGGTAAATATGGCATGACGTCATCATTGTTCCTCAAGTCTGTGGAAACATGCAGCTGCTTCGTGACAGGCTTTAGTTTAGAAAAGGCCAAAAATACTATTGTTCCAGATCGCAAACCATTTTGATGGAAAAGGGATACTTTGGTCAGGCATTGTTTTTAATGTTTTGCCACATAACCAAAATGGGATTTTTTTTTTTTACCAAATTTCCAGAAGGCCAATTTATTTTTTATTTTTTTACCAATCTAGACATTCAAGAAGAACAGGAATTAAGCTGGTTTTCAATACTAAATTTGACACACCAGCTAAAATAGAAGGAAATGGTAACCTTTCTCAATTTCATGCAGTGTAGTGTTGTAATCTTAGTAAGTTCTTCACACAACCTTAGAGTTCTCAGAAACAAACACACGCCTCTACCAGACACAGGTGAGAACTGAGATGTAACTCTTCTCTAGAGGACAGATTTAGTTTTCCTAAAGCATGCGGATTAGCCCTGGGAAATGACAAGTCCTTGCTGGACTTTTT
>CAIGQW010000415.1:2126576-2138650 GCA_903798125.1 Danio choprae | reverse complement strand
AGAGAGAGAGAGAGAGAGAGAGAGAGAGAGAGAGAGAGAGAGAGAGAATAATAATTTTTTATGATCAGTTTATTTTGTTGTTAGTTATGCCTAATTTCTATTACTTATATAGGTTTTATAGTTTTATGTGAATTAAACCATTCAGAAAATCTAAATACTGAGAAAAATGTTTTTAAAGTTGTGCATAAGTTTTGATATATTTACAGCAGGATATTTGCAACAAAAAACATTAATAGAACATTACATAATATTCTAATGATATTTGGTGTAAAAGAAAAATAATTTGACATGTACAATGTATTGTTGGCTATTGCCAAAAATATACCTATGCAACATAAGCATTTTCTCTAAGAGGAAATGTCTTTTCCCTTTTGCACTTCCTTGTCTTTGTGTCATTCCAGTTTGTGATGACTGTGTTCACATAGTGACTATGAAATCCAGTGATGAGACATCAAGTACTAGGTCTGTCAGATGAATTCACCAAACAAAGAAACCAGATACGTGGCCCAGACAGGCTTACTGTATGAGGCAACTGTCTAATACTTAATTGTTAACCAATTAACCTTGGTCACAGTTAAAACGTCATCTTGGCAATGAAGTGACAAACATGCAATTTCTTTCTAGTCATTCTTACAATATCTTAGAACATTTTTCATTGCTAAACTCACACTTTCTATTGAAAAAATAACATTAAATTTCTTTAACATCTCGGTTGTTTCTCAAAGAGCAAAGCAGAAGTTAAATGTAGATTTGCTGAAGTGTTCACTTCTCAGAAAGACTTCTTCTCCAGAGGCCTCAGCAAAGGCTCAAACTGTGCTCAGATTCCCCATGACGCAGATCTGAAATAGCAAGAGATCTCAAGAGATCTTAATTTTCATCAAACATAATGATATTCTTACCACTTTCATTTAGCTATAAACTAAAGGTTATGCAATTAAGAATTGCACAAAAATATTTACTAATATAAAATAAATATAGGTTGCACAATGCCACAGAAGAGATTTTTTTGTTCTCCATAAAACATTTGAATGAAAAGTACTTAAAGGAACCTTTTTTCTCTCTTAGTGTACTCCCGAAAATAAAAATAATGTTGTTGATTTTATTGACATTAATGGTTCCATGAAGAACATTTAACACTATAATGAACATTTCCATAGAGCAAAAGGCTTTTTAAAATATTTTTTTAAATTATTTAAATGTTCTTCAGGCTAAATAAATGGTTATTTTAAGAACTGTTGACTCAAAGTGGTTCTTCTATGGCATACATGCTTATTTGGAAGCTTTACTTTTAAGAGTGTGTGAAGAGCATTTCAATAATTCATATGGAAAGTTTCTATGAACATTAATTGTACTTCACTGAACTATAGATACCATAGAATCTGTATTTATAATACAGTGTAGGAGAAACATATAAAACAACACTGATACTTGATTGATACTTTTAAATACTGATAATAAACAATAAAATAATGAACCTAAGAAGTTCCAGGGATATCTGGATATAATGGCAGTGCAACTCATGAGCATTTCCGTACAAACTCCGGAGCATGAGCGGACAAACGATTGGGTTTGTCCGCATTTCATGAGCGTTTCGATTGCATAGGTACTTGTTTTCCACCAGATTTCCTCCAGTTTTTTTGGAGCCTGTTCTGAAACAGAGACTGTTTTGTTGACCTGACTATAACCTAAAACAAACATAGCACATCCTAGTGTTTTGTACAGGCATTTTAGCACTTCGCGTTTGTTGTTCAAAGTAGTGCTCATAATCTGCCCAACCCAGGCTCAACAGAAATACGTGACTCTGCCCATGTTTCTGCAGAACCTGAAATACATTGCTCCAGGTATGTTTCAAAGCACTTTTGTTATGAAACATTCTCGAGAGGATATTGTTTGTAGTTTGTACTATACCAGCCATTCACTATACCAGCCATTCACATAGTCTAAGCCTAACCAACAAAGTTAACAAAAGCAAACATAAGAAAAATGCTACCTTTCAAAAACATCCATGCTCTTTTATCTTGTATTTACGCAGCTTTACGCTCATTATCAAACAATGCTTCAAAAGAATCATACCTGTCAGTATACCATATGAGCAATCAAGTAAACCAGTGGTCTCAAACTCAATTCCTGGAGGGCTACAGCTCTGCAGAGTTTAGCTCCAACCTTGAATACCATAATTTATGGATCAGGTGTGTTTGATAAGGGTTGGAGCAAAACTGTGCAGAGCTGTGAAGCCAGCATGAATGCCAAAATGAATTGGCAGAGCTCAGCTCCACAGCTGACAGTGATTAGCCATTAGTGCTAAATAAGTTGCCTGCTGAGGAGCGAGCACTAGAATTTAACTTCAGAGCCTCTCACAAGACTGAAGACACTCTATTTGCCAAACTGATTTCAAGACTGAAACCAGTTTACTTACCAGTGTGGGAGAAGATGCGACAGCGGCAGTCGATCTGGGCTTTCCTGTCCCCTGGGCATTTCGCTGGTGTGCACAAAAGAGCAGTTTCCATTAAAAGAGCAGATAACCACGTCTTTTTCAAGACACTGTTCATATCCTCGGATGATGGGCACGGGTATCGCATCACAGGTCTGGAGGTCCAGCATGTCGATGCGGTGCTTGCGGACAGCTCATGCTTTCACTGTGAGGGCATGGCTGTTGCACAGCTGAGATCGCGGCTTCCAAGCCACCCCTTTTGCTCCTCGTGAAAGCGGTTAGCACCCGGGCAGATCTGAGGATCACAGTGGGGGTTTATCCATCGCCTCCGGGCCCACAGACCCCCCACTCCTCCACAGCGCACCCTATCCAAGCTTTGAGTGGTTGTGTGGTTAATCCCCCAGGATACCCGCTCCTCTGCTTGATGACACCAGAGATCAGACGTCCATCGTGACATTGGAGGGCAAGCTGTCATGCTCAGATGACAGAACGAGCTCGCTTCCATCCTACTGGGTGCAATGCGTGGTCACGGTTCTCGAATCAGACATGATGGCTGCGCTTCCTGGGCTGCTTCTGCAGTGTGGCTGGAGATGGCTTGTCCCCCAGTCTCACCACCGGACCGACTAGAGGGTGTGAAGTGTGGGCTGATGTAAGATGAATCTTCCAGCCCCCTTCTTCCCAGGGGCGCACAGCAAGCACACGCTGGCATAGAGGGCATTTTTCATAGCCCGGTCCTTGTGGGCTTCTGCCTTCACCTCCCCTGATGGCAAGGTGGCCAGTGGGTACGAAGCTATGCCCCCGTCCAAGGCAGGTGGGTTATCTGGGTCTCTCACGGCCAGAGTCCACACCGCTGTGGGCCATGCTGCTTCTTCCCTGCACCACGGCCACCTGGGTGTGCTGCACAGGAGCGGTTCTTCCCCAGGCTTCCCCACGCACGGTGGTCAGCTATGCTCTCATAAACTTCAAGTCGGCTGCCTGTGCCCTGGGCACACAGTGTTCCAGAAATGCCACCCATGCTGTTTCTCACCGAGAGCACTCTTCCCACGGCTCCAAAACGCTCTGCCGCCACAGCCCATTCCACTGGCTTGTGAACGCACCAAGGTCCCGCCAAGGTCATCCTGCTGCTTCTCCTGAGCAGCCCTTCACTAGCTGCTTTACCTGCTCTGCACGAATGCGATGGCTCTCAGCTGGTCCCGGGTTTACGCAATATGCGTTTTTCCCCAGTAAACCTGCGCGCACAGACTCTATGCAAGGTTGGGGAGACGTGAAGCAGGTCTCGCTCGTTGCGCCTCCTTGGCCCAACCAGACCCGAATTTCCGGACTTACACTCCTCGTGATGGCTCTCCCTGACATATTCCACAGAAGAAGCATTCCTTTTTCTGGGATGGGCACCCTCTGGCACCCGTATACCCCCCATAGAGGGTTTCTAAACAGAGATCTATAAGTAGATGGTTAACACCGTCACTCAGGCTAGAGCATCCTGTATAGGCAAGCCTATGTCCTGTAGTGGAGTCTATTTGTTGTGTGGAGTTCTTCTCTCTGAGAATAACCTTGCCAGATTAGTGTTGTGTTTTCTTCCTTCAGGATAGCTGGAGCTGTCTGTGGGGCGGCGGATGGTAGCGCGCTGTGAAAGCATAACCTCATCAGCCAATTTATCAGGGGCGCGTGTTGCGAGGTGGTTAATTCTAACCCCGCCCCCCCTCTCTTGCCCTCTTGGGATCTCTTTAGCCCCAGTGGTTATGGTTAGGTCTGTTAAGCCACTCAATTCAGTATCTATAAGTTTTCTGTCCATGAAGGCACCTCTGCCGCATTAATATCACTCAGGAGGGTTAGGATTCTGGTGGCTTTTTTGATCAGCGAATCATGCCAGGAATTCGGACCGGCCTACTCTCACGTTTACCTAAGACCCCGGTTCAGCTTGTGCCAAGGTTCCTACCGCCCTTTTTAATATTAGGTATTGAGCCTGCAAGCGATGTCTGCGGAGGAGGCAGACTCGGCCCTTTCATTGCTATGTCCACGCACTGTGCTTAATGTGACGTGTAGAGCATAAGTCTTTAAGCAGCTCTTTTCTGTTATGATCGGCAGTAGGGAAGTACAATATAAAAGCAGATGTTGGTCGATTTTATAGTTTATGCCATCGCCCTTGCTTCATGTGCCAGAGAGAGAGCACACTTAAAAAAAAAAAAACGGTACCTCCTTTTCACCGTGAGTATGCAGCACCTCTTAACAGATTATGTAGAGCTGCGGGTTGGGCGGCACCTACACACCAACACATTCGCGAGATTTTATAATCCTCAAATGGAGTCAGTTTCCTCCTGATTACTGGGTTACTCCGGTCAATTGGGGCGAAATTAAGCTCAGTGTCAAAAACGCTTGCTGCACCATGCTCCCTAACCCGTATACATGCACTTTTTTTATTCTGCTAGTAAGTTTCCTGCTTGGCGAACCCTAGAGAATTCCTTCAAGTCCCCCAGCACCCGACTTAATGTGATGTCTGGTATGCCCACTCTTGGTCTACCCACATGCTCAGGTTTGGTGCCAGCTATGTGCAGTCCCCGATGGCGATCCCATATGCTTATTTTAGCCACTGAGTGTTCCCCCCGACCAGGCAGACTCGTGTCTTCCCTACCAGCTAACCAGCTTATCATATGTAGCACTCCCCCTCATTAGGGCTAGTCCATATGCTTTATTACCATCAAGTCTCCCCTCTTGGGTAGCAGGTGGTCTCCGCAGCGTCCTCCCCCTTTGGGGACTGGCACTCTTTTCCAACGTTCTGTGGTATTCTAAAATCCCTAGACTACATTAGCTAGGTAAAAGCACATTTACGACAACTGATATAAATTTCTAATTATTCCCATGTAATGGCAATTTAAGGGCCTAGGGGACATTGGAAGGTTGCACTCTTGGTGATGCTTGTGCGCTCACGCTACACTTGGCAAACTGCACATCAGGAGAGTGATGGGCTTAGCTGCTGTGGCATTTTCCATACACTCTCCCATATGTCTGGTATCAAACAAACATTGGAGTTGCCATGATTGGTCCTGGTTACGCACGTAACCTACGTTCCCTGAATAGGGAGCGGAGACGTGTGTCTCCACTGCCACAGCACCTGACTCTCCAGCTGTTAGCTGAGTGATCGGCTCTTCAGTAGGCAAATTCTAGTGCTCGCTCCTCAGCCAGCAGCTTATATATCACTAATAGCTAATCACTGTCAGCTGTGGAGCTGAGCTTTGCCAATTAATTTTGGAATTCATTGGCCCGTTTTCTTACTCTTCAGAGTGATTGGTTGTCTGACATACTCCCATATGTCTCAGACACACGTCTCCGTTTCCTATTCGAGGAACGTGTGTTACGTGCGTAACCAGGACGGGTTTTTTTTACAATTCATGTTTGTCATTTACACTAAGCATGAGTAGTGATTGAGTAGAAGAGATTTGTAGTTCCCAGCATGTTTTGCATCAGGCTGTATAGGGAAAATAAGTGTTGAAATGTATTGTGTTTTTTGAAACAAGATTAATATTGGGACGTCAATTAGTCTTTAATTTTAGTGTTATATTGGTAAAGTTTTCTATTGTGTTGAAATTTTCCCCTTGCGGTGAGGAGTAGAACGTGGTTAGGATGAGGATGATCTAAAAAAAATTTTTACTTTCACTTTAAAATATACTGGGTTGTTGTAATCTAGCGTTGGGTCAAATCTGCACAAACACAACTACTAGGTTAAAAGTGTCATTTATATTGAATTGAAAAAATTAACACAAACGATTGGGTATGTCCATATTTGACCTAACATTGGTTAATGACAGCTCAGCATTTTTATAGTGTACTGCGTGATCCACGACTTTAATCATATAAGAGTATTATTTTTTAACAGTCACATTGACACATTGATTTTGTTAACACACAATCATATTGTACTTGGTGACATTCATGGAAGCAAACTGCATAGATTAGTTTATTCAAAGTTTTGCTCACTCACTCTACTTTAGCTTATTCCCTGCTTTATCAGAGGTCACCACATTGGAATGAACCGTCAATTACTCTGTCATGCCCTTCCTGCCGCAACCCAGCACTGAGAGTACATTAACTTGTGAAAGCCCAGTGTTGGCCAACACCAAAGAAAATTCCAGCCAGGACTCAAACCAGCACCTTCTTGCTGTTTAGCAACAGTGCTAACCGCTGAGCCACATTTAATATTTCGATTCAGTTATAATTAACATTGTGACACGTATGGTGTGGTCAAAAGCTGTGGGAGTTTTGATAGACATGTGTGTGCCGCCCCATTTTACACATACATGTTGCTGTAAAACAAAATAAAATTAAGTTCTACTAACTTACAAAATTGCTGATTTTCTTAAATGTTTTGAGGCAATGAATTTACACAAATATTGTGCGTAATCTGAACTTAGCAGGTTTACAGTACACAAATATAAAATGTATTTCTTTTAAAAAGCAGTCCCTTAATTATAATTTGTGATAAAAAGAACTAAATAACTTGGTGTTTTGCTAAAAAATGGTGGGCCTTTGTGGGCCTGGTCCACCAAATCTTGAGTTTATCCCACCCTGGCAACCAGAATAACACCCACTGCCCCAACTTATTTGTTCTTTGACCCATTTTGCATCTAGAGACAGGCAGCTCTCATAGTGAACAGGGAAGATTCTCGTTAAAGCTTTCTTAAAAGTTTTCAGTGAACATTCTTCCAGTAACATTAATATAATGTGCATTCAATTATCTGGTCTTTAAAAATATAAGCACAGAAAATACATTTATATATAATTTTTTCAATAATTTTGGAGTTTTTAAAATTAACTTTAACACATCATTTGCTAAAAGATCAAATGGAATGTTTTCCTCAACATTGGCAAGCTTTTGTAACTTAATATGAGCATTCACACAATGTTCTTCAAACACAATTTTGCCATAGTAGCTGGGTTCTGCTGGAAGGGTGTGAAAGGCAGTATTCTTTGAACAATGCTTTGAAATAAAGCCTGTCTCAGTCAAGTTACTAAAATACTGGGCAAGGTTTTAATCTTTGTAATTAATATACAATTACATTTTAGCAAATGTGCTTTAATATGCATAGTTTTCTACACTTTTATATACATTCTGCTTATTTTTTCCATAAAAAAATTATAATCTCAATTTATTATTTAGTTTCTTTTTGCAGGGGCTTTTTTCCACCCCAAAATCTAAAATAACTTTTTTTCTCTAATTCACATTCAAATCAATTAACAGTAAATTTAGTTATTCAACAAGCATCAGGTTTAGTTCAATAAAATCAAAAATCAAAAGTTTCCTCCCTTAAAAAGTTGTTTATGCAAAAAGCTTTTACACAATCTATCGTACACTTAAAGTTAAGCACCCCTTCAGCTGGTGTAAAAATAGTGATAGTGTGATGTAGTGTCATTATGCAAATACTTGTGATAGCATTACAAGTCCTTGAAACTTTCTGGATAGTACCTTACTTTTTCTTGCCTCCTCTTTACAAAATCTTCATTTACAATTTTTAGTATATTAAGCATATATAAGTATAAACATTTTATCAATGTCTGTGTTCCCTGGGATCAAACCTACAATGAAGTAAATTTTAGGTTGACGATAGGGCACAATGCATTTTACCCAATTAAAAATAAATAAAAAATAAAACGTTTAGGGCTGGGGTTGTATAAAATTGTAAAAATGAGCACCAAAAAAAGGTTTTTTGTAGAGCTATTGAACAATTAATAAGAAATTGCTGTATCATAAAATTACTTTTTCCCATAAGAGTTGGAAAACTTCCCGTCAGCAGGCTTAGTTGCAGGCCCACTTAGATTTTGTTAAATCGTTTATGTTAGTCTCAGGAGGGTTTTTCTGTACTGTTTTTCCTGGAATAAGTTGCTTCCCAGCCATCAAATCTGCTATTTACGTTCACTAAAACTCTTACACAAGACCATGCACACCTACTCACATTGACATGACAAATGGACATGCCAGCCAACACTGTATGCATGGTGTTTTGGTTGTTCAT
This sequence comes from Danio choprae, assembly GCA_903798125.1. Classification (NCBI taxonomy): domain Eukaryota; kingdom Metazoa; phylum Chordata; class Actinopteri; order Cypriniformes; family Danionidae; genus Danio; species Danio choprae. Next base: position 2,130,214 of record CAIGQW010000415.1, on the reverse strand, counting down.
GTCATTAATTTGAAAACTGGGAGAAATCAGTAGTATTGAAAGATTAGCCAGAAGTGTGGGGTTCAGTTTGGCCAGCTGAGGATTGAAATGTAGGCTCCATGTGTGAAAACAACTCTCTTAAATGTTTGGAAACAAGGCCAGAGGCACATTAGGGAAGATATAGTGGAGAAGCAGAGACACGTGGGACATGTGCTTTTAAGGTTTTGTAATCACATTTCTTGTAAACTGCTCAACCAAACCTCATAAAGAATGAACGTATAAAGTACATGACACTGGATCAGCACAAATAAGCAAACCTTTGGTTTCACTCAGTATTCAATTTATTTAGGCACACCTTTAATGCATAGCTTTTTATTAAAGTCATACCTTTATTAAGAGTAAACAAAAAACTATTATTTTTGTTTTAATGGAGCTGTACAAATTTATATGATTAAATTAACAGTATAAAAGCAGCTGGTTGCCTGAAATTTGCCAGAAAAATACTGTGACTTTTTATTTTTAAAACATTTCCAATATTACAGGACAGTATATTGCTGCCTGTATTTTTTTCCTCTTCAAACACTCAAAAAACACTGGGATGTTTCAACCCAAATTTGAGTAAAATATTAGTTTAAAATGGTCAATTTTGAACCAAACAGTTTGTCCATATTTTACCCAAATTTGGGGTGAATTAAAGAAGCTTTTTAAAGTTGATATTTCATTAGCGATGTAGCGTTAATTTACTTATCCACTCAAATTCCTTGAGATGTTATTACAACTTGATTAGAGTGCAACCTTAGATGTTCAACCTTAAAGATGTCCGACCTTAAAATGTTCAAATAATAGTAATACAGGTACAATAGAAAGCCAAAAATTTCAGAATGCGGGCTATAGACAACTAAGACAAAATGACATCCACACAACACAATGTGGAGTGGTTACACAGACACAAAATTCCTTCTCTTCCCCTTAAATCCTGTGGCTTTGATTGGATTTAGGTGCTGATGATCGGCACACACTCTGGAGTGATTTCGCTGAGAGCGCTGTCTCCATGGCAACAAACCAGGCTACTTGCTCCACTCCCTCCCAACTTACCAAACCCAGCAGTGACCTGTAATTCCAGGTCCATAAATAAGTTAACTGAAGAATTACTGCAAAACTCTCTCTGTCGCTGGTAGTGGCCAGCAAAACTGCCTGAATGTCCCTGTTGCATCCCTGATGTCAACAGTGGTTTTTCAGCACTCCAGGCTCCAAGATGTGCTGAAATGTAATCCTGGTGGCCAGGCACACACTGCATGTATTGCTGTGATCTCAAGTGATCAGAATTGTGGCCAGGGCATACACATACATATAAAATTCTTACGCTCCCAATTTGAAGGCTATGTATGTAACAAAATCCATAGTAACAAGATAAATAGCTCAAAAGTGCAATAAACTACAACAAAAAAAGTGCATATTTTACTAAATACAAAAATAACACAAATATCAACCTCAAACTTGTCAATGTAAAAAACTTGCATGAAAAACTTTAAAACTACATATAACTGATTTTGGAATAATTACATCAATTCATTTATAGGATTCTCACACTCACATTTTTATTAACAGTGCATTGTAATATTAAACAGTTAACATATTGCTTTTGAGAGCAATGTTGTAGTTTAAAACTACACGTAAAAACGCAGTTTCTTCTTTTCAGTGTCAGTATAGTGTACAATAGCAATGTTTTAAACACTCACATACCTGTGCACAGCTTCTTCTGTTTGGAAAAAAGCATGCCCTATACTGACACTAAAGAGAAATACAAATTGTTGAATACAGTTATTTTTTGTTTAATGTGCAAACAGAAGTATTCTCATAGCTTCATGATATTCTGAGTGAACCACTGAAGACATGTGGACTGTTTTGAGGATGTTTTTTTCCTTCCTTGGAAACCTTGCTTTTTATGAAGGAGAGAGCCCTCAGTCTTAAATGTCTTAATTTGTATTCTTAACACGAACAAAGGTCTATGGGGCATTGTAACGACATGAGGGTGAGCAAATAATAACATAAGTTTAATTTCATTTCATTTCATTTTGGTGAACTAGCACTGGGGAATGATTCATGTGTCCAGAGACTGTGGTGATAGTTGGCCAATTGTATCTATGTGCAGAGGGAGAGTAAACATTAGCCAGGTATGGAGTTGAAGCTCTTCATTTAGTTTTTCTCTTCTCCTTAAATCCTGTGGCTTTAATTAGACTCAGGTGATGGCGATCGAGATGTGATCTGAAGACATTGAAACAAAATTGATAATAAACAAATAAACGCCATGATGTAACAAAACACAAGTAAAACTGTTTATTTTAATGTGTCCTTTAGTACATAATGTAGTAATAGAAGTACATTTAGAGTTATTAAGCTGATAACACTAAAGCAAACCTGTAGTATGTCAATTTTCTATTTAATTTACTTAATTTATCTATTTGTGCAATTATACAGTAACAAAAACAACATAATCCAAATCATATGCAATGTTTCATTCATGTACTTCTGGAAATTAAGTTCCTTATTGCAACAGTATTGCCTGGCTAAGAGAGGGTAGAAGTCTCACCCTGACTCGCATGTTCCCAGAACTTCCCACTAATGTGACCACGAGTGGCTCATAAATGTGCCCAGCGAAGACTCACCCTCATCAGCTTAGCATAGCAGCTTGGAGGGGATGGAGGTGTGACCCTGACTTGCACGGTCCAATTGGTGCCCCTGTGAGGACAGGGAGGTTTGGGTGAATCCTCCTAGATGACTCAGGCCCCTGATACCCCTTGTGTGTGTGCTGAATGTCTGGGCCAGCTCTCCCCACTCTGCCTCTTAACCTTGTATGGGACTGTTAAGCTGTTGACATTTTTTTTCATTATGTGTGACATGTTTATGTAACATTGTCTGTTTGTTTGACAGATTTTTGAATACTACAGCTATATTATTTTTATTACATTTGTTTATTACATTCACATTATATCCCAGATATTTTAGATGTTTTGATTTAATCAGATGCTTGTGTTTGGAGCATAATAAAATGAATTAAATGAAAGATTGTTGCAACAAAACTTTCTCATGGTGTTTTCCATAAAACATTCACAAAATCCAACAGCTCTTAGTAAATGATGCATAAGTTTAAGGGTACTAGTGTTTAGGTGGAATAAAATGCCTGTGAAACACTTGATATTTAATGGTAACAAGAATCCAATTTTCATAATGGAGCTTACATAAGCATGTGCATTCAAATCTCCTATTGAGTGCCAAAAGAGTGCTCTGCTTTTCATGGATGTTCAATGAAAGCAAAAACCACCTGTGTCAATTCTGAAGATCATGTAGGTGGCTGGTCCTTGCTCCTGTGTTCCCTGTTATGCAACTGTTATGTCGAACCACTCTCATTCATGTGGAAGAGAATAGAGTCTTTTTTTTCTCTCTGTGTGTCAGTTATCTGCAACAAGCAGCAATAATAGACCACAGGGCAAACATTGAAATGACAATATGCTTTTCAGGCTTTTTTTTTTTTCTTCTAGTCTACAAACAATTTTGTTATATGTGCAGTGGCTCTAGAACTCAAGATAAGCATATAAATGCACTACCGGTCAAAAGTTTGGGGTCAAGTTTTTTTTACATGTTTTTTTTTTTTTTTTATT
>CAIGQW010000415.1:2106831-2121576 GCA_903798125.1 Danio choprae | reverse complement strand
AACAGTTCGACGGCATAATCGTGTATATAAAAAAGAAAATCAAACATGGAGAGTCTAAATAGAGAGTCCCTTTTGTATGAGGAACTGCTTTCTTCCTCCATTCCTTCACATCTGCAGCTGACGTCAGAACAGCAGAAACCATTGCTCATTGATCAACGTCACTTTAGAGCTAGTATTTGAATGATTCTCTAGTGTAATATCTAAATATAAGGCTTAATGGCATGAAATACCATCAGTCTACAGATATTTCCCAGTATTTCTGTTGCAATTGGGAGATCACAATAATAATCAGATTACTGTTGTCTTTGCGATAAGGAAAAATGCTAAACACACGCAGGCATTTCTTCTTTCTTTTTTTTTACTGAACTAGTCTGCAGTAATGAAAACAGGAGACTCATTAGAAACAAACAGACGGGCAACCAAAAAGTAACTCAGGGTTATACAAGGAGTGGCCAACACAAAATACATAAATTTCTGATTATATTTATTTATTTTATTTTATTTTTTCATGAAAAAGCCCTAAGCAACAGATACAGGATTAAACCACAGGATGAAATCTTCGGTTAGACATTCTAATGCCTCTTGGCAGTAAGTTTTGTAATTACAATGTAAGCGTGGGCATAAATCTCATTAATGTGCTGAAATTTAAATGGAGACTGTGGTTTACTGAGGGTGGTCTCACCCCTGCAGGGGGACACTTTCATATTAAACGGCCTATAATCTCTGTTACACGCTTTGATTTCCTCATTCATCATTTCTACCTGCCAACACACATCAAAACGACACGAGGATGGCAACAACTTGCTTTTATTTCAAAATCATACCAAGGCTTTGGTGGTTATTTTCATCTATCAGAGCAATGCCGCAGTAACTTGGTTAATGGTGCATACACTACTTTTGGCAGGCTGTTAGATGAATTGAACACTCTTGAATTGTTTATATTGCATAACTTGACATTTGTTCCTCTAAATTAAAATGTGAGAAGTGGATTGTCTTCAGGGGCATTGCTAGGGGTGGAAATAAGTTAAACTGCTAGACTGAAGGGGACTGAAGATAAAACCTGTGGATAAAGCTCAGAATTCCAAGCGATGCCTGACTGTCTTCATAGTTATTTAACCTCTACAATGAGAGATAATACAAACATCATTATAGTGTCAAATCTAACCTGGAAAAAGTAACTATTTTACAAGGTGGGCATTGTTTGTTATGACAGCTTGCCATAACCACAACCTGCTTTGTCTTTGTAATGACAACTTGACATAAACATGATTGTCATAGGCTGTTATAATAGTGTCATGAATATCACTTTTCAGGTGGCACGGTGGCTCAGTGGTTAGCCCTATCACCTCACAGCATAAAGGTCGCTAGTTCAAGTCCCGGCTGGGCCAGTTGGCATTTTTGTGTGGAGTTTGCATGTTCTCCCCGTGTTCACATGGGTTTTCTCCGGGAGCTCTGGTTTTCCCCGCAGTCCAAAGACATGCGCTATAAGTGAATTGGATGAACTAAATTGGCTGTAGTGTGTGTGAATGCGAGAGTGTATGAGTGTTTCCCAGTACTGAGTTGTGCCTGGAAGGGCATCCGCTGCATAAAAAACATATGCCGGAATAGTTGCGGTTCATTTCGTTGTGATGACCCCTGATAAATAAGAGACTAAGCCGAAGGAAAACGAATGAATGAATGAATATCGCTTTTTCAGTGAAACAAACTGTATTTGTCATTAATGTTTATGACAGATTTATAACAAATTTTGTTGTGTTGGTAATGTCAAGTTGTCATGAAAAAGACAAAAACGGGTTCTGATGTATTTGTTTATGCCAAGAGAAAAAATGTCATCTTTGCATTTAAAATGTCATAACTGAGCGAATGACACTTAACGTCAGTTGTTATAAGCATGCATAAAATCTCATTTACATTCATGACATGCCATGATTATAAAGGTTTCATGAGACCCCTTCAAGTAAAGCATTACAGATTTTTTCCACTCCTACAATGCATGTAACTACCTTGATGTCAAAATAACTAATTAACATAAAAAATCTCACCAACAAATCGTTTTCAGTAATTGTTTTTTGACACCAATAGTGGATGTCAAATTGATGTTGATTTGATATGAAGGTAGTCAACTGACATCAAATCATCTTGCATTTTTGACATGTTTTTTAATGTCATGTTGACATCAAGCTGCCTGATGGGTTGAGTGAGTTAGGTCACTTTTTAAAGTTATTAATCAATCTTTGGGATGTAAGCAGATCGAAGAAAATGTACAAAAGATCACAGAAATTTATAAGAATAAGCTTTCAGTATGCCAAAATGTATTGCACGTTGGAACATATAAATAAGTTATGACAAGTTAAAAGTGAGTCTTTCTTCCCCTTTTGGATCTTGATCATTTTTATTTACCATATACTTTCAATTGGTAACTGTACTGGGCTGCAACCTGTTATGAAAAGAGACTATGTTGTGATGCAACACAAAATTGACACAATAAAAAAAATGTTCATAAAATTAATTTATTAAATTGTTGAAATGATTTGAAAACCTTTCACAGGTGAAAATGTGTGGATTTGTCAACAGGTTTTTAAACTATAAAATGTTTTGTTTGCTAGACAACTTTAAAATAAGTCATTGGTAACGTAAATCATCCAGTCTTTAAATGAATGCAAACACAATGTTAGTGGAAAAGACAACAATGGCACTGTTTTGTTTATAAATTGTATTAAGCAACAAACTAAATTATACCAAGCCAGGAATTGTCTGCCAAATAAATGTTTTCTAAATATGCTATTGCATGATCAGAGTCTGGAAACAATTGCTAACAGTTCCCTGATGAATGAAAAGTGATGTTTTCACCAGTGGTTAACCACATTCTTACCACTGCCATAACTTGCCACAGATATAACGACCTTGCTCGCAAAGCAGATTCAGAGGTTTTCCATGTGGATTTGCTGGAGACCCCCTCTCTCCGGGCTTCCCTCAGGGCAGCGGTACCTTTTCTGGAGCTTGTGGGAGAGATGGAGCTTTATGTGTCTCATGGTGAGTCATTTGAGTGTAAAACCTTCCACTGCTGGAGACCACAGTCTGCTGACAGCTCACTTTTCAAACTGTAATGAACCCACTTTCTCCACACATGAAGAACAACTCTGACCGTAAGTTTAAAGGAAAAGTTTACCCCAAAAATGAACACTGTCACCAGTTACTCAATCTTGTGTTATTCCAAACCCGTGTTTCTTTTTCCTTCAAAAAGTAATGCAAAAAACTTTTGAAGAATGTTAACAGCACGCTGCAATTTTCAACACAAAGCAGAAACAGACCAACGTGCTACTGAATCTCAGATTTGTTGCTTTCCTGAATATATTGAGCTCCAAAACTCTCAAATCTAATTTAGGATTCCACATATTCAAATGCGAGAAGGACCATTTTCAAAGAACCAACCAAAAAGAAACACGGGTTCGGAATGACACAAGATTAAGTAATTGGTGATAATGTTAATTTTTGCAGAACCTTTCCTTTTTTGGCAAAATGCAGAGAAACTGTTGATAAACAAACTACAAAATATGGAATAAAATAAGGAGGGTTTTTAAAATGGGTTTGGAACAAGAAGGACACGCTGTGAATTATTGTACTGTGTTAAACATGAAGAAACAATGATGTCTTCAATTAGAAGTTTAATTTATTCAATTTACAACAACCTGTCCTTCAATCTATACGACTGTGTAGATCGTTTGTCACTTCACTGAAAACAACCCATAAAGGTGTCTACTCAAATAGTACCTATACCATGAGTAAGAAGTACTGCATTGTGCCTTTTCATTTGTGTAAAATTAGGGATTAGTGTAGTTCAATTAGTAGAGCTTTATGGTGTTATAGTGCAACAATTATGTGTTCAATATTGTTCAAATGTGTACCATGATCAAACAGTAAATCATGTTTCAAATGCATGTACATATACATTTTGTGGGTAAGGGACCGTTCAGTTTTAACAAAGCTAAATGTTGAAATGCCAGTCAAGATGACAAATTACTTTAAAGAGCCCCTATTATGGGTTTTTGAAAATGACCTTCCATACCGTGTGTAACACAGCACTAAGTGAATGAAAACATCCAGCTGAGGTTTAAATCTGAAAGTGCACTGTGCACCATGTTTAAAACTATTGATTCTTTAACGAATTCTTAAATAAATCATGTTGGGTTTGGATTTTTTTGCCTGAACGCATGAACGTTGATACGACCATCACCAAATTTGTAGTGCCGGATCCGGAAAAACGTGAACGCACATTTCCCTCAGACACTAGCGGAGCACAGGGGATCACGAGACTGATCATGACACGAAGATGACTATCACTGACAGATGGAGATTCGGCTGTGGGGAATAAAGGGTTAAAGTTTATTTTCACAATAATACCACAGTATAGCCAACCTAGTGCTGTGTTTGTTCCTGTCATTTTTTTAATTTTTGATACAATAACCTACGCTGCAATGCAGGACTCGTCAGCCGTTTGCTATTGAAGGAAGGAGCAGCAGAGCCTATGGCTTGTAATTACTTATCTATAATAGATCAGTGCTTGTAATGTATCTCTCAGGTTAAATCTTTATGGGGCTATTCACATATTGCGTCCAAAACCATGTTGGAAACGTGACATGTGCTTCTTCCTTTACCAATTTAAATGTGTTCCTGAACTCGCGATCCTCTGCATTTGCCTTTGCTATGGCCACCATTAGCTGTTCCTCACACGCATGACGTGGTCAATTTTCAAAATAGTTCAACTTTTGCCACTGTTTGGATTAATACTGAATGTGTGTCGTTGTTATTACTTGGGGTTATGGTTAAGAGTAGAGTAATCTGCTGGTGTTTAACTGCATTGCTTTATTGCATTCCTGCATTGGGCTCTCACATACTCTGTGCTACTTCATAACTAAGGTGGGCGTTTCTGTCTCGTGCTGAATGCAGTCGACCAATCTCAACGGACTGGATCATCGAACCAATCAGTGCAGATTAGCCTCATGCAAAAGAGGGGTTTGGGAACAAATGAATCACTGAATAAATCATATGGGAGCCATTGGGATAATTAGGTAAAAATAAATGCATATTATAAGACAATGAAAGTGTTTTTTGACCTTGCATGCATATCAGCCTGTTGTTGGAGACCCCCAAAACCAAAATATGACATTTTATAATGCATAATAGGGGCTCTTTAAAATGTAACAATAGCTGCTTGTGCAAATATTGGTCATTTCTTGGAGAAGGAAACTTTCATAAAGTTTGTATTCAAGATTTCACTTGCATTTTACCTCAATGAAATGAATAGAATATACAAAATAGTCAGAGCAACTGAGCAAATCTGCATAATCAGCAGGGACCAATAATAGCTGAAACGTTTTGGTTTGGCAAGCTGCTTTAAAAACTTACAAAATGAACTCCAAATGAACTTCAATTTGGCCTCATTTGGTTCACAATACTGCCAAAAGCAGTTCACACTTCAGTTTCACTTTAAAACAGCAGGTTTGCATTCACTACCTTTTAACAGTATGAACTGATCTAATCAAATAAAAATTCCAAAAGTTCTAACAAAATTGCATGGCAACTCGTAACTATTTACTTGGCATTTTAGTGAATTCATATCCATTTGTACAACTATGTAGATTTTCATATAATGCCCCAGTGATGTTTATGGGGTAGCCTATAATTATTATTATTTTTTTAATCATACATATTTGTATAAATAAGGTTTAAAAATTAGCCACTTAATTGAACTAGAAATAAACTGCCATAATGTCATGAATTGCAATTGCTTTTATTGCTAAGATCACATTTCTAAAAGAATGCAGGAACTTAGACACATGGCATTGCATAGAGGTTAATATAATTATGCAATTAATAGGTTTTCAGTCCCAAAACATCAATTTCTCCTCATGTTAGCACAGGGTCTCACCCCTCTTTATTTTCTGTCTGAACATTTTTCAGTGTGAACTCAATAACTAACAAAACAACGAAAAAAAGGCAACTAAACAAAAGCAAGCAATATAAGATGACACCTATCACAGCACTTTAGTGAAAGTTTAGTTCCCACTAGGCAGTGTAACACAACAAGAGAATTGTCTAGATTTCTTCAATGGACGTTATCGAGTAAGCTTATAAGCAAAGGATTAAGTGAAGCTGTTTCCCAGGGGCTCCATTGGAAAGCAGAGACCCAGCAAACCTGTGGAGCTTGAACAACCAGTAGGTGAAGTTCCTTAAAGAGACAACGATTTCGGCCAATTACTGACATCACACATATCCTTCACAAACACACTGACAATAATCAACTGGCCAAAAGTCGAGCAAATCACAAATTTAAAATGAGGTTACTGACCATGTGATACTGTAAAAGTATACATTTATAAAAGACCAACTTTGATTATGGGTTGCAGTCTGTGTAACATCCATTCAAAAGAACTAAACTCATTTCAAATGATAAGGTTAGTCAGCAAATAATCCATATTTGGTGTGAAAACTATATAAGAATTCTGTTTCATTCAAGCCTCACAGTGGCGCAGTGGGTAGCACGTTCGCCTCACAGCAAGAAGGTCGCTGATCGCTGGTTCGAGCATTGGCTGGGTCAGTTGGCATTTCTGTGTGGAGTTTGCACGTTCTCCCTGTGTTGGCGTGGGTTTCCTCCGGGTGCTCCGGTTTCCCCCACAAGTCCAAAGACATGTAGTATAGGTGAATTGGGTAAGCTAAATTGTCCGTAGTGTATGAGTGTGAATGGGTGTGTATGGATGTTTCCCAGAGATGGGTTGCAGCTGGAAGGGCATCCGCTGCGTAAAACATATGCTGGATAAGTTGGCGGTTCATTCCGCTGTGGCGACCCCAGATTAATAAAGGGACTAAGCCGAAATGAAAATGAATGAATGAATGTTTTTGACATTCAGCAAGCGTTTTTGACACTGAGCTTAATTTGCTCCCAAGGAAACTGGCTCCACTTGAAGATTAAAAAATCTTGCGAATGTGTTAGGTGTCGCCCAGCCCGCAGCTCTGCAGATATCTGTGAGAGAGGCGCCGCGTGGTAATGTCCAGGAGGAGGTGACACTTCTAGTAGAGTGTGCTCTCACATTCGGGGGACACGGCTCGCCCTGGCATTGATAAGCAAGGGCGATGGTATCAACTAACCAGTGGGCCAACCTCTGTTTTGATACAGCACTTCCTTTCTGCCGACCACTATAAACGATAAAGAGCTGTTCACAGGTTCTTACATTTTGCGTTCGTTCCACACAATGGCACAAAGCGCGAAAGGGACAAAGCAGTGAATGGGCTGGGTCTGCCTGCTCCGCAGGCAGCACTTGTAGGTTCACCACCTGGTCTCTAAATGGGGTGGTAGGAACCTTGGGCACATAGCCAGGCCGAGGTCTCAGGATGACGTGAGAGTAAGCCGGCCCAAATTCCAGGCACAAATAGCTGACCGAAAATGCCTCTAAATCCCCGACTCTCTAGAACGATGCCAACACGATCAGCCAAGCTGTCTCCATAGACAAAATTTTCACAGATACCGAATCGAGTGGCTCGAATGGATCTCTCTGCAGACCCGCCAGGACGACAGAGAGATCCCAAGAGGGCATGAGAGGGGGGCGGGATGGATTTAATCGCAGGAATCGGATGATTAGATTATGCTTTCCGAGCGTGTTGCCATTTACCGCGTCATGATAAGCGAAGATGGCAGCCATGTAAACCTTCAGTGTGGAGGGTGACAGCCCACGCTCCAGCTTATCCTGAAGGAAGGATAACACAACGCTAACCTGGCAAGTTTGGGGGTCTTCTCGGCGAGAAGCACACCACTCAACTAAAAGAATACACTTCAGCGAATAGGCATGCCTCGAAGAGGGTGCTCTAGCCTGAATGACGGTGTTACCCACTGAAGCAGGTAAGTCACCTAAGTCTTCCGTACTCCATTTATGGACCACACCTGGAGGTTCCAGAGATCTGGGCGGGGGTGCCAGAGGGTGCCCCGGCCCTGGGAGAGGAGGTCTTCTCTCAGGGGAACGCGCCAGGGAGGGGCCGTCGCAAGAAATGTAAGTTCGGAAATCTAGGTCCGGTTGGGCCAAGTAGGCGCAACGAACGAGACCCGCTCCTCATCTCCCCGACCTTGCACAGAGTCTGTGCGCGTAGGCTCACTGGCGAAAAACGCATATTGCGTAAACCCGGGGCCAGCTGAGAGCCAGCGCATTTGTGCAGAGCAGGGAAAGCAGCTAGCGAAGGGCCGCTCGAGAGAAGCAGCAAAATGACATGGGCTTCTCTGAAGCATGGCCATAACAGCTGGACCGTGCCGGGGTGGAGTCTCCATTCTCCCGGAATCGCAACTGTCGTGAGAGCATGTAAGCTGGCACTGTAGAGCTCGTACAGGAAAAGAACGCTGCGTAGTTATTTAGCCGCATGACTCTGGAGGAGCAGATGGCGAGCGAGCTGAAACATGCAGCGGTAGCGCACATCCTAACCATCCTAACCAACATGTGTTTCCCCTCCCGTATTGGTAGGGACCGGCAGAGAGCGAGAAACACTGCCAACAGCTCCAGGCAACTGAAATGCCAACGCAACCGAAGTCCCGTTTATGAACCTGCAGCTGCATGCTCGATACACACAGCCCGCCAGCCCATACTGGAAGCATCTGTCAGAATGACAGCATGAATGGACACTTGTTCTAAAAGCACCCAGGCCCGTAGAAGGCAAGGTCTCTCCAGGGACTGAAGGTGTGGTGATACAGCAAGGTGATGGACACCTGGTGTGTCTCCGCGCACCATGCCAATCTGGGGACCCGATTGCGAAGCCAGCGCTGAAGTGGTTTCATATGAACAATTTGAGTGACGTGATAGCAGCTACAAGTGTCATATGCCCCAGGAGTCTCTGCAAAAACTTCAGTGAGATCACTGTAACTGCCGAATTAATCGGACAAGGCAACACTAGCCCTGGCGCGCACTTAGTAAAGCGCACCGTGATGGAGACTGAGTCCAGCTCCAAACTGAGATAAGAGAAGCTCTGCCTGGGGGAGAGCTTGCTCATTCTCGGTTGACTCGAAACCCAAACAGGCTGAGGTGCTGGAGCACCAGGTCCCTGTGCATAATCGACTAGTTCAAAGACCTGAAAAAATAAACCAGTCAATGAATAATCATAAAATGCAGATGCTCGTGCGCAGAAGAGGCACAGGGCATCCTCCACATGCAGAAACATAGAGAGTCCGAAGGGGAGGACTGTTTACTGCCATGCTTGGCCCCCGTTGCACACCGGAAAAAGCAAGGTACAAAGAGGAAGAGAGCGAGACATGGAGTGAGCGTCCTTCAGGTCTATAGCTGCAACCAATCCCACGAACAGACCCGCACTAGGGGATGCGTTTCTGCATTAGAATCTTGATCGGCATCCTGAACAGATGACAGATCAAAACGCAGATAGGATTGGTATAACCCACCGCTCTCTGGGTATGATGAAGTGGGGGCATAAACCCACTCTTCATCTCAGCTGGAGGGACCAGCTCCTTCGCAGAGTCTGATCATGTGTGTGAGCTACTACGACGGGCTGAGCAGCAATAACCAGGCTGACAGAGTCTGAACGAGCAGCATTACCGGAACGATTGCTGAAGTACCCGCGGAGGGGCAGCTTCAGGATGGTGAGTGCTCACCCTGGGAAGTGGAGCGTCCTGAGGAAGAGCTAAAAATAAGAGATTGACTCTTATACGTATTTGGATTCTTGACTCCCCCACAGTCCAAAGACATGCGCTATAGATGAATTAAATAATCTAAAATTGCCCGTAGTGTATGTGTGTGAATAAGTGTGTATGGGTGTTTCCCAGTACTGGGTTGCAGCTGGAAGGGCATCCGCTGCGTAAAACATATGCTGGATAAATTGGCGGTTCATTCTGCTGTGGCGACCCCAGATTAATAAAGGGACTAAGCCAAAAAGAAAATGAATGAATTTATATATATATATATATATATATATATATATATATATATACAAAATTTGAAGTCAGTGAGATATTTATATTTATTTATTCTTTGAAATAAATGAATGCTAAACAAAGCTGCATTTATATTAAAAATCTAGCAAGATCAGTAATATTGTGAAATATTATGAATATTTTTAAATAACTGTATTCTTGTTTTGTTTGTTTCAAAATTCTGCTAAATTTGATGCTCAAGAAACATTTCTTTTTATTATCAAGGTTGAATTTGTGGTGCTTGATATTTTTGTGGACACCATAATTCACTGAGAAATCTGGGATTGCTCTAACAAATCATCGATGCTATTATTTGATATTAGTTAAAATAGAAATATTCTCTCTGCAGATCATAGGAGAAATTCATTTTTAAAACATAAAACCTCAGCAAAAAAAAACTTTATATTGGCTACATGCAGAAGACCACCCACAGTCTTCACATATACCGGATGGTGAACAGTGATACCGGCAGGAGGTCTTTAACACCAGATCCTTGTAATCAGTTTGTAGAGGTTTAATGTGGGCAATCTAACACAAAGACCCAAAGCCAAGCAGTATGCCAATGTGAGTTGAAAGTGTTCAAAACAGTAAAATCCTCACCCACTGTACTCAGCGGATTGGTGCCAATGGTGAATTCTGGGTATGGGATGGTTGACTGAGTTCTCTGAAACCACAGTCTTTGTACTGATGCCCTGCTTGATAATAGTTTAATGATGCTGAGAATGTTAGTCTTGTAAACAAACACTTATAATTTACTGTTCACACTTTGATTATTTTTGTTCTTTTTGACCTATTCTGTCATTTTAATGGTTGTATCTTCTGACATTCTGTTTTTAATTTATTTAGGTGTCTGGTCACTGTCATGTTCATATTTCAGTCTAACCACACCAGACTTTGCTGGAACAACCTTTTCAACAGACCAATCTTTTTTTAGTTGTCAAGATTGCACCAGGATTCATTTGGCGGTGTTTACACCTCAGTGACAGTGCAATTGCACAGAAATTAGTTTTAATGAAATCAAACCTTCCAAGTGTGAACATGCCCTCATTCAAGGCAAGAACATACACATGAAGAAGCCGTTTGACTGGATTATGTAGCTGTGTAAGTTTTGTGTCAAACGGTTGATCTGGGTAACTGAAACTGGCACTAACTCACCGCGGATTAGATACATTTATCACATCGCCGCAGACTCACTCTGTCTAGTTTCATACAATTACAATTACACAATCACTGTAATATATATATTTTTTACTTTTTTTTTAGAGAAAACTTAATTCGTGTACTCTAAGCAATACTCCTCATCCATTCCCATATTTATGTATTTGGTAGCTACAGTATGTTATAAACACATACTTAACAAACACAACAAGTACAGTTGGGCATAATCACCAAAGAATAGATCTGAGAGGTGCACATTGTCTGAGAGGTGTGATCTGTTTTGCAACAATGCAACAATGCTCAGCTTTCATCCTTTTCCTTTAATAATGAATATCTGTGATTATACAGACGGTAATCAATATGCTGAAAAAAACATGGTTAATACACTTTTACTATAATAAAACCATGGTTCATTTTCATAATGGTTGCTGCAAAGATAACATTTACATTTAATCATTTAGCAGACGCTTTTGTCCAAAGAGATTTACAAGTGAGGATGCATTCAGCAAGAAGAGGTAATACACACAAGAAGTGCAGGTTAAAAGAACTTGTTTGTTCTCAGAGAATTTAGTGCTAAAGAAAGTTTTTTGTGTGTGTTTGTTTCTACTTAAACCCTAAACCCCTACTTAAAATTGTAAACTGTTATTTCTAATCAAATTACAATAATATATTATCATAATTTTAAAAACTCAGATTTACTGCATCATGTCATTCAACTAGTTATATACCAAAAGCAGATAATAAATTTGATGTAGCATGATGTGGTGATTTGTACAATGACAATGAAAGACATGCAGTCTGTTTTTTTGGTTCTTCACTCCACAAATCATTGAAAGTGACCAATAGGAGCACCAAAGTGCTTCCATAATAGCTGTTAACAGGGTAAACAGACCAAACAGATATGATAGTCTTGGTTCTGCTGTGCAATGGAGTGTTCACTGTCAATTTGTTTTTTCATTTTCTGAGTTTACAGATTACAAAACAGACAGTAAAACAGCTTTTTTTACATTTTACATTTACATTGTTTACATTCTAGCTTCCACATGTCCAACTTGCTAGTTTTGTCTTTTTGGTGACATCATATAGCATATTGTTAAAAACAACAAAGAATGGTGGATCAGAAGCAACCTTTATTTTGACATGTTTCTTGTCCACATTGTCAAAAGGTAATATTCTGGAAAAGACAAAAAAATATCACATATTCTGAACATAGAATTAAGTGAATGGGTTGCTTTGGTGTATAATCTTGGTTGTAGCACATTTTAGACAATAAAAATAGTCACTTATGTTTCCAGGAAGATACAGTATGGACACTCATTGTACAAAAGCATTTCTTGAAAATGTATTTCCCAGCATAATAAACCTGTGCACTCTGAATCCTGTAAATCTGTGTCAGTTTGCAATTGGTTAATTCAACCAGTGCTTCTTGAACTTGTGTGGAATATACATCACACGGTGAGTGAAAGGTCTTTGGGCTAAGACTTTGTGTTTTATGTATGATGCATTTTCTCTCCAGAGCATTCAAGAACAAACACCTTGAGGCAGTAAGAAAACTAGGTAGTAAGCAAGAGAGTAAGTAGCATATAAAAAGCGAGTAACGTGAGAGATGTGAGGATTCCTCTGGATGATTGTTGTCAGTGCCGTCACACACCACCACAAGCATTTGCTGGAATTCCATCACAACAGAAGTCCTCCAGCCAGAGGTACGAAAATCACAGGGTGTGCATGAGAGCCTAGAGGAAAAGCTTAATCTCTTTTCCTGCCTCTCTTTCTCGGGTTTGCAGTTCTGAGAAGCGACAGCAACACACACACACACACACACACACACACACACACACACACACACACACACACACACACACACACACACACACATGCTGGCCAGGCTTGCCATCACAGTTTCCATTCACATGCTATCTGGGAGCCAGCCACTGAACACTGAATATTTACAAGGACGGGGAAAAGAGAAATGGCAGGAAAACCGGAAAGTACTTATCTCCTCATAAAAATAGGCAAAGAGGGAACTGTATGTAGATGCCTTTAACTAGTTGACTGTGGTTTAAGATGTCACCTTGCCTTCACAAAACACCCCACTGACAGTTTTTAGGAGCAGACAAGTTGTCACTGTGGGGTATGTTGATAGCACAGATATGTAAAGGCCCTGATGATACTATAGTGTGTCATTAGTTTGAACAAAGTCAGTTCAAAACTAAGATCACTTCGGGAGTTCAAAACTGCCAACCAAAGTCAACTTTCTGAAAAGGTTGCTCCAGTTGGTAAATACTGTCAAACAACCATTGGTCCACAGAGATCACATAATTCAATTGTATACTGTAAGAAATGCAGGGTTCCACACAATTTCTTCATGTTCAAACATATTTTGAATATATACTTTGTCTAACCAGGATTTACTTTGGCCACAGTCCGTCTTCACATTCAAATCGAGAAATGGCAGATGGCAAAACATTTCCTGTTGAGCGAGTGATGTCATGTGGTCACATGACACAAAAACTGCTGGTTTAAAGTCAAACTATTACTAATGCTTTTAATTGTCCAAGTTTTTTTTGTTTGTTTGTTGCTTTAAGGCAAATTAAATAAAAATAGGCTAAAATCAGAAACCATAATTTTCAATTAATCAAATATAAAAATGTAGTTTGAATGAAAGACTCAGTAGTTTCACTTTGTTTCAGAGCAGGCTTTTTTGTGTTTATATCAGGTCTTGCATATATCAGGTCTTTAATGAACAGAAAGAACAGACAAAGCAATAGTGACTCACTCCTGTGTTCTGCCACATTACTGCTGTAGCACCAAACACAGCATTATCTTTCAGTCTTTCTAAAAAATCCAAAGTTGAAATGTGTCTTATTTTTTGTGCAACATATCCGCAGTAAAATAAAGTGAGCAAAGCACCAAGCTCTTACTGAACTTACTTTCTTTAACTTCATAAAAAATCAACTTAAGTGGACGGAGCTAAACAGCCAGTGATATAAAAAATTATGTTAATCTTCTGTGGAGGTGGAATAGAGTTAATAACTAATAGAGTTAACTACACTATTATGTACTAAACTGGCACAATCCACAAACAATTGTTTAGGCAGATTGGCTTCAATAAAAGCTGTTTTTAGACTAAACAGAATGTTCTAAGTTCCGAAACTTACAGGATATTTTGTAGTAATGACCTCTGATATGTAAACAGGTCATAGAAATTTTGATCTCTGTTCATGAGCTCTTTGCACAATTGACCCTTTGCAAAATCTTTCCCCACTCTATGTCTGACAAGCTTTCGGTATCAGCCATGGTGCTCCCCTATGAATCTGTGCACTCCCCATGGAAATAGTGAATAATAACTTCTAGAAAAATGACATAGCGAACTGATTTCTGACAGAAGCAGACATAAAGTTCTGCAATATGATCATGAGGGATATATTCAGGATTTGAGTGTTAACTCAAAATGGAAAAAAAAAAAGATTGAAGCTACTAAGGATGCACCAATACTCAATAAAATATTGAACCATTTGGTACGACCTCCATGGTTCAATATGCATGTGGAAATTGCGTTTTCCAGTTTTGCATTAAATTTCATTCCCTGAAACATGACTCCCCACTCCCCTGAAACATGACTCCCCACT
>CAIGQW010000415.1:2073104-2101831 GCA_903798125.1 Danio choprae | reverse complement strand
AATTGGGTAAGCTAAATTGTCCGTAGTGCATGTGTGTGAATGGGTGTGTATGGATGTTTCCCAGAGATGGGTTGCAGCTGGAAGGGCATCTGCTGCGTAAAACATATGCTGGATAAGTTGGCGGTTCATTCCGCTGTGGTGACCCCAGATTAATAGAGGGACTAAGCCGAAAAAAGAAAATGAATGAATGAATGAATGAATATATATATATTTATATTTAATATTAATATTATTCAATATTAAGCAATTATTCAATTTTAAGACAAGACACGTTAGTCATTCAGAGTGTAACGAAAAAAACTTTATGCGAAGTTATGCGAGTGCGCGTGTCTCTGTGGAAAGCGCGTACTGAGTGCGTGCAGATCAGACGCACGTGCTTAACAAAGATCGAATACACGTTATAAGTTAATAAGGATAAGTTAATGTTATCTGTCTACCTTTTGCAGTTATTCGGGATATACAGGATCGATAAACAATTGGCAGTCAGCTTGTAAAAGTAAATGTCAGTTTATTTTTTATTTTTTTACTTGCACTTAAAGATATAGTTAAAGGGGCAGTTACCCAAAAATGAAAATGAACCCACTCTTTACTCCCTTCACTTCATTCAAACCTGTTTGAGTTTTTATTCTTTTTGTTAAACACAGATAAAGATATTGTGAAGGAAACGTTTTATGTTTAAAAGAGAAAGAAACCAAAACAGGTCTGAAATGAGTGAAGCGCATCTCCTCTACCTCCGAGCTACAATCATTCAGATTTAGTAGCAAAATAACCCAAAATAACCACAGGGGAACATTATATATATATATATATATATATATACATTCTATAGAGTACACCCCGTTTTGAAAATGAATATTTTTGCATTTCTTAGTGAATATGGGTAATATATATTGGTGCATTTGAACAAAACATGTTTATTAAACAGATATATTTATTAAAATAATATTTTAATCACAGAACATCTTTAGAAAAGGAAAGATAATACATTTAAATTCATGCAAAATATTGCAAAAAAAAAAAAACTACATTTCAACAAAATTTTACATATTTTTAGTTTCTCTTGATTTTTGCTATTTTTGAAAATTTTATTTAATATTTTTCTCTAACATATAAATTTGGGCTACTCATGTTTGAACCATTATTGTAAGTTATTTTGTTAGATAAGCTTCAGTACTGACTAAACTAATGTATTTGCACAAATATAATATTTTAAAGCATCTTATAGAAAATATTAACTTAAAAAAGATTTGTGGGGGGTGTACTCATTTATGCTGAGCACTATATATATATATATATAACATTATAACTAAACATATATTAAAATACAATAAATATGAGTAACTACTCTGTAACATATTGTAATGTCTTTATAGCAGTAACAATTTTTGTTATTTTTTAGTTATATATAAAAAAATGAATATATAGCCTATAACAAATGCCATTATACCTTTTTTATTTAGTAAATGTTTATTATAGTTTATATTTAATAAATAATGTATTTTCTGTTTTGGGCTATTTAATTTAAATTCGGGCAACCAAAAACTGAAGAGTGCTTACCAGGACTTTAGAATTGTATATTGCCCTTGTTGGGTGCCTGGTATCTGCATTGCAAGGATCATACAAGCACTTTTTTTCCATTTTTCATGTTCAACACTCACCAATGTTACTCTACTATAACGCCTGTTGAATAACATGGCAGACAGAGACAGGGGCTCAGAATAAAGCCATTATGATTGGTTTGATCGCCTGTCAATCAAACTGCTGTGAAGGGTAAATGATGGTCAAATGATAGTGTTGTTTAATCCATAAACAGTAGACTGACCGTTTCAATATAAGCACATTTAAGAGATTTGAGGTACCTGTAGAAATTCAATGTTCAACATTACACTTCAAAATGTAAAAGGTAAAAGCATTGCCACATACAAAGATTACTCAACTGGAATGCCAAGATTCCAAAGGAAATTACATTAATTTAATTAACCAAAGAACTACAACATAATTCTAGAGGTTGTTATCTAGCATTGTCCACAAGTACTCGGCACCATCAATCTGTACCACTTGCTTGCCAAGGTATGTTTCTGTTGCCTTCCAGACTGGTATTTGGAAGTTTAAGATAAGCCAGGTATTTTCAAAGTGATCTACACATTCCTGTGCGTTCAGTCAGAATAACTTAAAAAAACTTCACAATGTACAAAGATTGCCACAGACCTGCTGTGGTTGATTCTGCCATTTAGCATACTTCAACAATAAGCATTTAGAAGTAACTGAAACAAATGTTTTAATTCTTTGGTAGGAACTGAACAAAAGTATTTTCCCCGTCATTTAAAATTTCTTGGCTCAAAATTATGCATTTAAAACACTTAAACATCTTAACATTTTCCATAAAACTAATATAAAATGTACAATTTAAATGCATATTTGTAAATACTAGAATACTCAAATGTATAGATATCAGCAGACAAGCTAATCCAGCACAAATGTGTGCATAAAATGTCACCAAAATACAGTATTTAGATAAAAACTCATAAACTTCATTAATAATTTAAACTTCATAATAAACATATACACAACTAATGTTAATTGATGAATAAACAATGTAGTAATAGTATTGTTCTTTGTTTGATCATGTTAGTAAATATATTAACTAACATTAACTAATGGAACCTTATTATCAAGTATTATTTACGTACATATACATATCAAGTATTTCTAGTTAACCAGATAAACCAACTGATGGAAATTAACAACTCATTCATTCATTTTCATTTCGGCTTAGTCCCTTTATTAATCTGGGGTCACCACAGCGGAATGAACCGCCAACTTATCCAGCATATGTTTTACACAGCGGATGCCCTTCCAGCTGCAACCCATCTCTGGGAAACATCCACACACACCCATTCACACTCATACACTATGGACAATTTAGCTAACCCAATTCACCTATACCGCATGTCTTTGGACTTGTGGGGGAAACCAGAGCACCTGGAGGAAACCCACGCCAACACGGGGAGAACATGCAAACTCCACACAGAAACGCAAACTGACCCAGCCGAGGCTCGAACCAGCGACCTTCTTGCTGTGAGGCGAACGTGCTACCCACTGCGCCACTGTGAGGCATTTAACAACTCAATATATACTAAATAATCCACCCTGTTACACATCTGAGTAACTGAAGACAAAAATATCACTTTAGCATGGACCTATAAGCTTCCTAAGCTATACATATAAGCTATTTTATCAGCACACCAATTCTCAAAGGGATCATTTTTTCTCTAGCAAACTCAACAAATGCTTGGCGTTCATACATCCTGTGCGTTCTGAATTTTTCCTTTTAAGTTTCTGGAACTAACTCATAACTCATGCAATCCACTGGCCTTCACGTATTCACACAGCTTTGTTAACTTTCGAGCTCCAACCTATTTAACTCAAGTTACGCCTGTCTCTCGTATTCTTTTAACAGAAATTCCTGCACCTCGAGCTGTTGTTTTACTTGTAAATCGAGCTAGAGCAGCACATGCATGATCAGGGAGAATATTCAGAAACTCACTGTATACATACTAAGATAATTCCAATTCAGCATTTGCAGAATTTAGATTTTTTGTTTGTTGTCAGATTAGGGTCAAATGTCACGGAGTTGTGATAGATGGATAGTCTCGCTAATCTTCTCACCTTAGTGTTATTGAACTCTTTCACATTATGTAAACTGGATCTGGGAGAATCTCTACAGCATGCCACCAAGAAAAAAAATACTACATAAACTCACTAGTCACTTTATTGTTTACATTTCAGTAAAATCACATGGCAACAGCTAATGCATTCTGGCATGTAGACATGATCAAAACAATCAGCTGAAGTTTAAACTGAGAATCGTAATGGGAAAAAGGCTGAATTTGAATGTGGTATGGTTGTGTGATAGTATTTTAAAAACTGCTAATCTACGGAGAACTTGAAGAAAAAGCAGTTCTGTTTGCCAAAAATGTCTTATTGATGCCAGAGACAGGATACAATGTTGGCAATGTATGGCTTTGAGCTAATAGAAATGCAAAAGAAGCTCAAATGACCAATTATTACAATAAATATCTATAGAAGAGCATCTCTGAACGCACAGCACGTTTACATGTATTCATTTAGCAGTTGCTTTTGTTGAAATCAACTTACAAGTGAGGATAAAGCACTCAATGAGTGGCAGTATTAATCAACCTATAGGCGTAATGGAAATATGTGTGCCCAGGGCTACATTTTTGAGAACCAAGAAATATGTACTCTGGACTACTTGTGTTTTTTCAGTTTTTATTTACACAAATCCAATAGAGGCCACATTTAGAGGTGTACATTTTTGACAATCTCAAATACATTACTAAAGCTTGTTTTTTCATATCTGCTATTTCTCGTAATCCACCAGAGGCTGCTGTGTACATTTCTTGCCCATCTCAACGTCCTTCTGGGTTGTGTCCATGAGAGAGGCCAGTCGACTTGTTGTTGTGCATAATATCAGCTTGATATCGATTGACCCACACCCCCTCCTCCCTAAACCCAACCGATAGTGTTTTCAAAAGCAAGCTAGAAGACAAAAGCCACTTTGCACTTTTTGGGGGGATTCATTTTACCTGGTTTCTAGAACTTCTAGATCTAGATCTTCCACCAGATTTGAACCCTGATCTGGTCCACTTCGCTTCACAAGTCTAGCAAACTTATCATGCCAGAAAAGCCATCCATACCGATATAAGTGGTCAGCAATACCTCCCTGTAGTGTTCGTTTTACACACAAAATGTAGCCATTATGTACCCCAGGCACATATTTCTCAGTTCTCGGAAATGTATTCCTGGGCTTATTTTCTCAATGTTGTGTTCATAGTAATGCTCCGACAAGTCTAATTTAATTTTTAAAATGTTTAATTTATTTGTTTTTGTTTTTGTTTCTTCCAAACATTTAGAGATTAGAGAGTATGGGGTGGTTATAAGAAGATGTCTGGTGCATATGGAGAAGAAAAGACTGTGTCACCTACAGGTGGTTTGTGAAGCCCACTCACCTGCATTAGCCCAAGAATTGCAATATGTTTTTCAGAAACATGAAATGTTTATAAGAAAGTGTCTGGTGCAATTAAAGAAGACAGAGTGTGTTCTACAGGTGGTTTGCCAAGCCCACTCATCTTTGTGGAGCACACTCAGAAATTGCACAATGTTTTCCCAAGAAGTATAGGGTGCTTAGAAGAAGGTGCCTGGTGCATATGGAGAGGAAAAGAGTGTGTCAACTAAAGGTGGTTTGACCTTTGACAGGTGGAAAACATCCAAACTTGAAGCAGATGAGCTACAGTTGTAACCACAAGAGGTGTCACTCCTTTCAGATAAAAACAGGAAACTATGCGACTACAATTCATATGATCTCACCATAATTAGATGATTGCAAATTGGAAAGATTTTCCTTGGTCTGATGAGTCTTGATTTCTTGTCTATGACCGCAGTGTTCCTATTATGTGATAATAACATTGCATTTCACACAGCTCAAAATCATCTCAACCTGTTTCCTTGAACATGACAAAGAGTTTAATTATACTCAAACAGCTTCCACAGTCACTAGATCTCAGTCAGAAAGAGCACCTTTAAGATTTGGTTGAAAAGGAGATTTGCATCATGGATGTGCAACCAACAAACCTGCACAACTGTGTGATTCTATCATGTCAATGAGGATCAACATTTCAGATGAACATTTCCACAACCTTCTTGAATCTATGCCAAAGGGATTTTAAAAAGAATTAGGGCAGTTCCTAATATGAAAGTACTAGTAATGGACCTAAAAAATGGCTAATTTAACAATTTTAAGACAATGGCCAAATGTCAAGCCAAAGACAGATGAAAACAGGTGGTGTGAAATGGTGAAAATATGTGGAACAACTAAGAATTTACTTGGGTGTTACAGATATTCCAAACATGAAGAACTATAGAAGTTAAGTTGCCTTCAAAACATCTAAAGCAACATCGAAAGCAGGAGAACTCAAGAATGCATTAGCAAAATGCATCACTGGCACAGTGAGGGACTGTGGTGACAGCATCATGCTTCTGGAATCTTCTCTGCGACAGGAACTGGGAAACTCATAAAGAAGAAAGAATGGATGAAGCTAAGTGCTGAAAAATCTAATAAAAATATACAGAATTCCAGAGGAGCACCGGGACCTGGAAGATGATTCATTTTCCAATGGGACATTGACCCACAATGCTTTAAAAACACAACTTTAGTGACCTGGAACGGTCCAGTTTGAATGCAGATCGCTCAAATGAAGCATCTGTGGAATGGCTTTTTTAAAATGCTCCTGCAGTTCCCATTCAACTAAAGGGAGCTTGAGCAGTTTTGCAGCAAATGTTCCAGTGAAAAATGCTAGTAATGGCAGATCCAGAGAGATGCTGTCAGCGTATGATTTAACACTTGTGTCATAGAAGGAAAATCTGGATATACCTATGCATAGCTAAAGTTCAGTAAAGGGAGATGACATACAGTGAGCCTCAAACTCCATTGTTTCCTTGTCTTCATGTAAATCCCATTAGTGCAAAATTATGTAAAAAAGGCTAGTCAAGACAAAACATTTTTGACAATCCAGATTGGATCATTAATATGCAAGCACTAGGCAGTGTATGGTTGTCCACGACCTTTCCAAATGAGATTAAAACAATGATAATTTTTTCTTTAGTTTTTCAGTTTATCAAAGCTTGTATTATACTTACCATGCACGTGGGACTCTTATTTTGAAAGAGACCTGCATTATAGAACTGTCAGGTGAAACAACTGTGATGGCATGGAGCATCTCATCTGATCATAGGTCAAAATTCAGGAAAGACGGGTTACTGTATATATTTATTCAGAGCCCCCGAAGAGACATATGGTCTGTTCAACTGTATCTTTTGTTAGTTTAACATGTATTTTGTGAAATTTGCCACATATGTTTGCAATGAGCCAACAGACACATCTAAACTGCAGGTTTATGCATCATTTAATATTACTCAGCTCTTTCTAATTTCTGCCTGTGTTGTACATACATTAAAACCACAAAATACAACTCCAAATATATTTCTGTTGGCCACTTTTGTTGAGTATAATTATAATTTAGCCTATATTTCATCCACAACACAACTCAGTAGCAAAAAAAGGCTACGCTGTTGGCTTCAAAATAGCTCACTCACTCCTTCTAGCTAAAATAAGGCTCTCTACCACGTCAATCGAAAAGATTGCTATTTAATATTGCAAGAGTAATATTAGCAATCTGTATGAAATCTAAATTGACAATGATTATTTTGCTAGCACATATTGTTATTCTTTAGGTGAACAATTAATCAGTGCAAGTTAATTCACTGAAAAAAAAAAAGTTTGTTCTTGGTAATATTCCATCAAAATCTGAACATTTGGTTCTGCGCTTACAGTGGTGGTCCTTCTCTGTTGACATCAGTTTAACAGAAAAATAAAGCCCCACCCCTACTCAAAATTCAGTTTTAGTTGGAAGTAAATCAACATACTGAAATAAAAAAACTCAGCAACATCCAGTTATTGCAGACTTTAATATTCACAACCCTTCCAAATAAGATCAAAAGCAACCATATTATATTAGGGCCAATTTCCTTTGGTTGGAAATGAACCTGTAAAACCATTTCTGGAGAATTTTTCGCCTACCTAAGAAACATGCCCTCTATTTAGATACCAGAGAACAATTTAACATATTGTATCAATGCATTCTATGGCACATGACATTGACATTTTAACACTGAGGTTTATTTTTGTTTGTTTGTTTGTTTTAATTATTTTCATTGTGAAGCATGTCATTACACAAACCTCAAATGTGGCAAAAATATGCCGCCGCAAGCGTTTATTTATTTATTTTACTAAATATTTGTGAAGTTGTGACCATTTGATTCATAAAAATATAAAGAGCACATTGTATTCCCAAAAATCACAATGCACACAGAGATGGAGTTTGGGTGAAGCTTATGATCAACAATAAAATTCACTTATTGATAAATCTATGCATACACAGGTGATAATTCACAATATGAACATTTTAAAACTGTAAATAGCGGCAAACTACTGTACACATTTTAGAATTATACATTTTTTGATCATTTGTAATAATGTTTTGTTTTTCAGTTTCCTTTTTTATAATTGGATTTAAACTAATAATTTATTAATAAAAATCCATCTGAAAGATTTTCATTAGAGAAAACATCAAATTAGTGTTAAAGTTGGCACAAATGACAAAATATGTGCAATCGTTTGGTGCAGGCCTCTATTGTATATGTTTACCCAGGATGTGTGGAAAATTAGGCAACATCAAAGAACCATGAAGAACCTTACATTTTTTAAGGTAACTGGTTGCAACCAATTTTTTACGGGTTGAATTTAAACAAGGAAGCACGGTGGCGCAGTGGGTAGCACAATCGCCTCACAGCAAGAAGGTCACTGGTTCGAGCCCCGGCTGGGTCACTTGGCGTTTCTGTGTGGAGTTTGCATGTTCTCCCCGTGTTTCCTCCGGGTGCTCCGGTTTCCCCCACAAGTCCAAAGACATGCGGTATAGGTGAATTGGGTAAGCTAAATTGTCTATAGTGTATGAGTGTGAATGGGTGTGTATGGATGTTTCCCAGTGATGGGTTGCAGCTGGAAGGGCATCCGCTGCGTAAAACATATGCTGGATAAGTTGGCGGTTCATTCCGCTGTGGCGACCCCTGATTAATAAAGGGACTAAGCCGAAAAGAAAATGAATGAATGAATTTAAACAAACAAATTAAATTTAGTAATGTACAACTTAATTTGTTTGTTTAAATTCAGCCCATATAAATTGTTTGCAACCAGTTACCTTAAAAAAATGTAGTAAATCCAATTAATCATTTTTTTTTTCAGTGTAAATGTATTTTTTAAACTGTTAAAAAATAACCTTCAGGGGTTACTTCATATGATATTTTATGTATATATTTTATACATATATATATATATATATATATATATATATATATATATGGCGACACGGTGGCTCAGTGGGTAGCACTGTCACCTCACAGCAAGAAGGCAGCTGGTTCGACCCCCGACTGGGACCGTTGCAGTTTCTGTGTGGAGTGTGCATGTTCTCCCTGTGTGCATGTGCTCCAGTTTCCCCCACAGTCCAAAGACATGCGCTATAGGTCAATTTAATAAGCTAAATTGATCGTAGTGTATGTGTGTGAGTGCAAGTGTATGGGTGTTTCCCAGTGCTGGGTTGTAGCTGGAAGGGCATCCACTGTTTAAAACATATGTTGTATAAGTTGGCGGTTCACATATATATATATATATATATGAAGCTTACCAGTAGTTTTGTGAGTTACAAGGTTTGTAGCTAGTTAGGCCATTGTTCACCTAATGGACAATCACAATGGACAGACAGAAGTGTTTCAGAGGGCAGCATAATCTCTATGAAGTCACTCAATAATCATAATTTTATCTTAATTATTTTAGCAAATTTTTTGTATGAGCGTGGGAATCCTGAGTGCCAAGCAGGCCGTGACACACTTTCACACAGCTGAGTGTCTCTCCTTTCACTGCAGCCACAGGCAGCCAGACAGGAAGGGCAGTTCACACACTGTCCAGCCCAGAGAGACATAATGTACCACATCTCCAAACACACCCAGATCCACGTGACCGGCCACTGAAGTTTCACTCTCTCTGTGAATCAGCCCTCTGAGGCCAGAAACCACCCATTAAACAACTCCCTACCTGATGTGCCAGTAGTCAAACCAAAAATTAGTCAGACACTTTTAACATTTCTGACATTGTCACAATTCTTTTTTCATTATAGTTTACAAAATGGCTATAAAATATAGCAAGATCCTACAGTTATAATGTGTCAGAAGAAATTAATTTTGATAATGTCAGATATACATTATGTGATGGATTACAATCCACTAACATGATTCAGACTGTTAGTATGACAATATTTGAAGAGTTCTGATACAAAAATGAAAATTTATGTTCAATTATTTCACATAAAAGGTAATGAAAGCAACCTATTTATTGTTCTAAATGTGGAACTAACAACAGGAGCCTTAGGAAAAGGTTCAATTTTCAGAAGAAAGGTTCAAGAGGATTTTGCAACTCTTCATTTACACAAGTATCAATACTTTGTTGAGTCACCCTTAGCCTTAGTAGCTATGTTGCCATCCAAAGATGCAAATCAGACTCAAAACTAGAATAAAGCATAATCATTATCAAATAAAGCAAAGTTTTTATCCAATATGTCAAAAAGAACTCCCTGATAAACTGGTGCCAGATATCAAAAAGAAAAATGGAATTTGCTGCAGAAGGAAAAGCCACTGTGTTTCTTATAATAAGTTACAGTACTTGCATCTAAGATGAAGACGAGACACTTTCAGAAATAAATGTACAAAAGCTGTCACTGGGGCAGTACCTTTTCAAAAGGTACACTTTTGTACTTTACAGCTGCACAGTAGTACCTTTAGGGGTACTATGAGGTACAGATTTGTACTTTTTTAGGTATTGATATGTACCTTTTGAAAAGGTACCGCCCCGGTGACCGATTATGTACCTTTATTTTTGAGAGTGTACGCAATGAATGCAGGATGGCTTTTGGAGACGCAAGACGCTCTTTGGGAGTGATTACTGCGATATTCTAAAATGTGCTTAAAAATTGGTGGATGGAAACATAGCTAATATTAGCCTGTAGTAGCTTCTTCAGTTCCTGTTGGTTTTTAGTCCACCGTAGGAAGAATGTTTGAGTATATGTTACTTTATTTTATTGGTCACACTTTAATTAAAGTTTCAGTTCTCGCTATTAACAAACTATTAACTATGACTTTAGCCTCAATAAACTCCTAATTTGCTGCTTATTAATAGTTAGTAAGGTATAGGTTTGGCATAGTGCAGGATTAGGGATGTAAAGCATGATCATTCAGAATATGCACTTTAAAAGGACTAAAAAACAATAGGCTTGTTATTATAGATCTCTATACTAAATTGTTACCACTTTATTTTGCTATCCTGGTTGCATGAACTGTAGTGCCCTCCACCCACAAGTAAAAAATAAAGTCTAAAAATGATGTCTGGTGTCTGAATCCTTCTTGGTTTGATGGTACGCCTGACAGTGTAAACAACACACTGCATCCATTTCATCTTTTCAGATGTGCACATGGTACTCAAAGTGACTTTATCTCACTTCAAAAGCGCACATTGTTTTTGATTAATGTTTTTTTGGAGCGCTCCCGTCTAACATGCTCCGGCAAGACCAGAGTAACATGATCTGTGGCAAAGAGCGTATAGTAAATTGTGCTGAAAAGCTGTGACCCGGAGCTCCTCGTGGCGCAGACAAAGGTTCCTCTTATGTGCCCCAGACGTGGGATCTTCTCACTCATCTCATAGCAGCCAGCCACACTAACGCAAACCCCCATCTGGCTGCTCTCCAAAAGCATATTTATTTTTCTAAGGGCTCATAAATGCTGCTTCTCTTCGCTTCCTTTGTTAATCATTTGATCTGACATCAGCATGAACACAAATGGCATGTGATGTGAAGAAGGGTCAGAAATGAACGGGGGCTTGTGGCACAAATGTCAGCAAAATCAACAAACATGCTCAAAAAATTTCAAGATAAGGGAGTACAATAAATCAGAATCTATTACAGCAGTTGCGTGTGAAATGAAATCTGAAAATGAATGAAAAGTGTCAAGCGTTTATTATAGCAATGCACTTACACTCAAAAACATGACGTTTGCGGTTTGTTCAAACTATTTATTTAAAATGAGCTGAAACAACACAATTCTTGAGTTTTTTTGGGGGGGACAACCTAACAGTTTTAGGTTCAATCCACTTAAATTTGTAAAAAGTAATGTTAACTTATCAAGTTTTTATCATTTGTGTTGAACACAGCATTTTTTTACAGTGTAGATCAGCACACACTGCAGTAAGCTAGATTTCATTTTATGCTTTTGTTTGTTTGTTTGTTTGTTTGTTTGTTTGTTTGTTTGTTTGTTTGTTTGTTTGTGTTTTCAGGCCTTTAAGTTCATGCTAGGGCGACGTGGTGGCGCAGTGGGTAGCACAATCGCCTCACAGCAAGAAGGATGCTGGTTCGAGCCTCAGCTGGGTCAGTTGGCAATTCTGTGTGGAGTTTGCATGTTCTCTCCGTGTTCGCGTGGGTTTCCTCCGGGTGCTCCAGTTTCCCCCACAAGTCCAAAGATATTGTCTGTAATGTATGTGTGCGAATGAGTGTGTATGGATGTTTCCCAGTGATGGGTTGCGGCTGGAAGGGCATCCGCTGCGTAAAACATATGCTGGATAAATTGGCGGTTCATTCCGCTGTGGCGACCCCAGATTAATAAAGGGATTAAACCGAAAAGAAAATGAATGAATGAATGAATGAATGAAGTTCATGCCACATTTTTGATGCACTTGGTTATCAATAGCCAAAAGGCTCAGGGTTTTTCATATTGTATTGCTGTTTTTAAACGTGAACACTGAATGATGCTAAAATAATGTGTTCAGGCATTGTGCAACCAAATTTAGGTTAAAATCATACTGAAAAAGTTTTCTTTCTTAGAGTTTTTGTCTTCTTTCTAGTCCAAATATCTGAATAAAAATCTTCAATCAAGTAGCATTGTCAAAGTAAATTAAGTGAGTTTTTCCTTAAAACAAGAAATATAATCTATTAACCAGGGTAAAGTAAAATAAAATAAAATTAGTTTTCATATAGGGCCTCACGGTGGCGCAGTGGATAGCACGTTCGCCTCACAGCAAGAAGGTCGCTGGTTCAGGCCTCGGCTGGGTCAGTTGGCGTTTCTGTGTGGAGTTTGCATGTTCTCCCCGTGTTGGCGTGGGTTTCCTCCGGGTGCTCCGGTTTCCCCCACAAGTCCAAAGACATGCAGTACAGGTGAATTGGGTAGACTAAATTGTCCATAGTGTATGAGTGTCAATGGGTGTGTATGGATGTTTCCCAGAGATGGGTTGCAGCTGGAAGGGCATCCGCTGCGTAAAACATATGCTGGATAAGTTGGCGGTTCATTCCGCTGTGGCGACCCCAGATTAATAAAGGGACTAAGCCGAAATGAAAATGAATGAATGAATGGTTTTCATATCGGCGGTTCATTCCGCTGTGGCGACCCCAGATTAATAAAAGGACTAAGCCGAAAAGAAAATGAATGAATGAATAGTTTTCATATCATAAAGACAACATTGGTTTGTGCTGTAAGACAATTGAAGCAGATATTTTTTAAGGGTGCTAATAATATTGATCTTAAAATAATAAAACATTAATTTTAAGATTTTAAAAGAAATAAGACTTCCTCAGAATAATATACTAGGAATACTGTGAAAAGTCATATTAAGCATTTTAGAATGTCCCATCGAAGGGTCAACAAAACTCATGAGTATATTTTCTGGGAGAAGGTGTTAAAAAAACACTATGATGTTAACTTAATGCATGGTGGCACATCACATTTCTCTGATGCCTGTTGGCATTACTTTAGTGGTACACAGTATTTAAAGGAAAGGTTGAAATGGCTATACACAGTAGTTATGATATAATATACACAAATATTCATTCATTCATTTTCATTTCGGCTTAGTCCCTTTATTAATCTGGGGTCGCCACAGCGGAATGAACCGCCAACTTATCCAGCATGTTTTTTACGCAGCGGATGCCCTTCCAGCCGCAACCCACTGGGAAACATCCACACACACCCATTCACACACATACACTACGGACAATTTAGCTTACCCAATTCACCTATACCGCATGTCTTTGGACTTGTGGGGGAAACCGGAGCACCCAGAGGAAACCCACGCCAACACGGGGAGAACATGCAAACTCCACACAGAAATATCAACTGACCCAGCCGAGGCTCGAACCAGCGACCTTCTTGCTGTGAGGTGAACGTGCTATCCACTGAGTCACCGTGAGGCCCTATACACAAATATGCTAATGCTAATTCAAAAGCTTTTTGATTATTCATGAAACTTCGAAAACACAATAAATTAGCTAAATTAGTCAGATGAGCACAGCCAAAGTAGCTTTAAATTTGATCCTAGCTATTCCATGCTGTATAATGCTCGTGGACAGTGGCTCTTTTTTGAAGCTTTAACATTTTTTACATTTCTAACCTTGTAAAACGACCCCATACGCTGACACCGGGTTAACACATGTCTTTTGAAGCGTTTAGATGTGTTTTTGTAACAAAAATATTTTAAAATTATAAGCTCATTTTGTATAAATTAAACGTAAGCTCTGGTGAAAGTAGACAAACAAGGATAACAAAATGAACCTCATTGAAATTTGAAATGTCAGAGAAGAAAGGTTGTTGAAAATGCGCAATCGGCAGCTGCCAGAAGCCAGTAACTGGAGTTTCTCATTTAAAATTCGGAAATATTTTTTTACAAAAACACATCAATCTGATTCATAAGACATGCATTAACCCCCTGGCGGACTAGTTTAACATTAACAATAGAGTTTTGTGCTTTTGAAAGCTTCAAAAAGGGTCACTACCCAACTACCCAACCAGCATGGAAGAGACCAAATAAAATTGGAAACTACGCAGACTGTGTTCATCTGAAAAAAGGAAAGTCTTACACAAAGGGCATGTTTTGAAGGTGAGCAAATTATGGGGTGGTTTTCATTTTTAGGTGAAATATTCCTTTAGATTTCAGCCTCCTTAAATTAAAAATTTATTTTAAATAGTATGGGATATACATTAGACTATATGCTACTAAGCAGTGTGCTAGTTTCATTCTGATCACAGCCAGATGGAGAACATTACAACTTTGGATAACCTTTTATATAGCCCAATTAAAGCTCTTTAAAACACTGACTTCATGTCTTGTT
The DNA here is from genome assembly GCA_903798125.1 of Danio choprae. Taxonomy (NCBI): domain Eukaryota; kingdom Metazoa; phylum Chordata; class Actinopteri; order Cypriniformes; family Danionidae; genus Danio; species Danio choprae. The sequence goes on along the minus strand of CAIGQW010000415.1, from coordinate 2,087,000 downwards.
TCTCGCTGTTCTCTCATCAGTGTCTCTTCTCTTGAATTTGCTCTCTTGCTTCATTAAAAATAGCTTCAATAGCTTGATGCATTTCCATCCTTGATTTCATTTCACTTCAGGCAAATGAACGGAGCAAACTGTATCTGGCAAACTGAAGTGGCTAAAGCAGTTGAACACAGCTCAAATCCCATGATAATGTGCTTGAATAAACTGCATGCACAAACAGGAGCTTGTTGTCTTGACTGCTCTCCAGTGCCTACTGCGTTTGGCTTACTGCACTAGTTTCACGTCTCAAATGATATAATTGCGAAAATGTGTTTACAATGTTTCTGCTGAGGTGATTACCAGACATAAACAAGCTGTCTTCCTAATGGACACACTCTGAATGCTGCTGATTGTATAAAACAACTGAATACAAAAGTGATTGATATTAGGGCTGGGACAAAAAAATCGATGCCTTACAAATTGAGAAATGATTCTGCATCGATTCTGAAATTTTCTGAATGCAATTCTCTCTTTAATCGCTTAGTTTTTACCAGCCGATGGCGCTGTATGTTTTACAAATAGACAGACTCTGCCAATCCTTACACAAATTTGAATGTAAAACAATCCTTAAATGTGCAGTAGGAGATCTTGGAAAATGCTAACGTTAGCCTGATAGCACCAAAAGCCTCACCCTCCCTGCAAATCACTGTCCAAAGCTACGTCTCGTTAACGTGCACTAGACAACATCACTATTATATATCACGTAACATTCACCGGAGAGAAAACTTTATAGTGTTGTTAGTAATTACAATACCAAACTTGGTTTCTGACTTGCCATTCTCTGTCTGAAATGTGCGGATGACGTAATCCTTTCTGCATGAACAGGGTGCGCAGAGGTATGCAATGACATATTTTGAGAGGCAAGTAGGACAGCTTATCGTAATGTTCGGACCTAAAGTTCTGATTGGATAAACTTTTCATGGTCCTACAGCTACCACAGAATATTAGAATACATATAAACACATTTGGACCAGCAAATAAATTTAATAATGGCTATTAGGATGTGAAGAGACTTTCAAGCAACATAGCAAAAAATGGTTCCTGAAAACAATCAGCTATTCCACCTTAAAAAGTCAAAGGTTTGATGAAAATGTTTAAGCGAATTACAAGAATATTCATAGTGAGCTGTTTTCATTAATCCAGTGAAATAATAAGTTGTTGTGCAAGTGCGTTTAACCACTTGTAGTATGATTGAAAGCACTAGCAATCTTCTTCATGCTCTCAAATCAAGAATCAAATCAAGGGTGTATGATTTAGAAATAGGCAGAGAGTGCCATCTGCTGTTAAAAACAAAGCTCAGAATCAATGGGACAGGGACATTTAATTTTCAGTAAGCCAGTTCAGGGCAGCAAGGTGGCGCAGTGGGTGGCACAATTGCCTCACAGCAAGAAGGTCACTGGTTCGAGCCCCGGCTGGGTCAGTTGGCGTTTCTGTGTGAAGTTTACATGTTCTCCCAGTGTTCGTGTGGGTTTCATCCGGGTGCTCCGGTTTCCCCCACAAGTTCAAAGACGTGGTATTGGTGAATTGGGTAAGCTAAATTGTCCGTAGTGTAAGTGTGTGAATGAGTGTGTATGGATGTTTCCCAGTGATGGGTTGCAGCTGGAAGGGCATCCGCTGCGTAAAACATATGCTGGATAAATTGGTGGTTCATTTCACTGTGGCGACCCCAGATTAATAAAGGGACTAAGCCGAAAAGAAAATGAATGAATGAATAAGCCAGCTCAAGCACTTCTGGTGAACTGTCATTCCATTACAAATAACCAGACAAGAAACACAGAATTCAACTACATTGTTCTGGGCCATGTCTTTAAAATATACACATTTATTTCAACACAGTATTTTCAATGCAGTTTCTGCACTCGACTGCTGCTCCTGATGGCGATTGCGGGCTGTCATCTTGATTTACAATTGAACAACTAAATGAATGCTATTTAACTGACTATATTTGAATTATATTACATTATCAACAATGTAAAAAATAAAATAAAATAAAAAACATATGAAATTGAAAATAGTCACAATAACCTTTCACCGGAAGTTTGTCTGTGGCTAAAATACACTTGCTGTGCATAAAGCTAATTCCAGAGAGAATCATGATGCATTCCAGAAATCTAAGAATTAATCCATGAATCATCATCAATTCATCGCCCCAGTCCTAAATGATAGAGACGATTTGATCAAATTACCTCATAATGCAAATATAGGTACTTTAGGTGAAGTAATGAGTAAAAAAATGTTTACATGTATCACTTTTTTTTGTCTGTGGCCCTGTCTACTGATATTACAATGTAATTTTGTAAATATACAGGTATAAACTGGATCTAAAATGCCTAAAGCTAGTCTATATTGGATCACCTTCAGAGGCAGTCAAGAATTCATTCACTCAGATTAGTTTGATTCAATGTGATGTAGTCAATAAGATTTGGTCACTGTTAAGGACAATGATGAAATTGGTTCACAAGACATTGGGACACTGAGCATTGGCTTCATCAAGGAATAAACCACCAATTACTCTGGCATATAGTTTTATGCTTTGGATGCCTTTCCAGCCACAACCCAGTACTGAGAGTATACTAACTCGTGAACCCCAAGTGCTGGTAAATACACTCTCTCATTCACGCACACACAGACACAAACACACACACACACACACATATATGCAGATTCCACACAGAAAGGCCTCCTGGTCCAACCAGGACTCAAACCAGCGACCTTCTTGCTGTGAGGCAAGTTTTTAAAAGTACATTAGGCTAAAGTTAAATTCAGTCATTCATTTTCCTTCGGCTTAGTCTCTATTTCAGAGGTCGCCACAGCGGAATGAACCGCCAACTATTCCAGCATACGTTTTACACAGCGGATGCCCTTCCAGCCACAACCCAGTACTGCGAAACACTCATACACTACAGCCAATTTAGTTTATTCAATTCACCTATAGCGCATGTCTTTGGATTGTGGGGGAAACCAGAGCACTCGGAGGAAACCCACGCCAACACGGGGAGAACACGCAAACTCCACACAGAAATGCCAACTGGCCCAGCCGGGACTCGAACCTTCTTGCTGTAAGGCAACAGTGCTAACAACTGAGCCACCGTGCCGCCCGCTAAAGTTAAATAAATTTAATAAATATATTTTTTTTTTTTTTGGTGTTTTCATGTGGATGATTTCATTGATGGTTTTGATTTATTTAAAAAAATTCCCTTGTATGTGTGAACATGGCCTAAACTCATTTATTTTAAACAGAAACACTTTCTTTTTAAATGAACATGACTTTTTTTTAAATAGGTTAATTTTACAAGTGCCTCAGAGTTGAGTTTTACCATTCGTGAATCCATTCAGCTGATTTCCAGGTCTGGCAGGACTTTGACTTTGTTTAAATATTTCATTCATATAACGAACACAGTCAAATATGACAAACAATACAACATATACTGTTATCATGTGAGCAATACTTGAAAGCAGTTTTCCCAAATGAAGGCCATATCACTTCTGGGTGCACTGGAAAAACATGAAAATGTCTCAGATTAGTTCCAGAAAAAAAGTAATAAAATTATTTAATGACCCGGAAAGTATTATAAAGTGCCAAAGTAATGAATTTGTTGAATACATGTTTCAGTGGGCCACTTATATTTATGATATGCAATGATTTAACGAGGTTGAATAATATGGCTCCTCGCTGCTTGTAAGAGATAAGCAACGAATGAAATCAAGTGAAACAATTTCAGATCCTTTTGCATGATTTGATAGACGCCAGCGCCATCTTGTGGTCATATACAGCAGTTGCGTAAAACAATTATAAAAGGACAAGAGGAAATGTCAGAAAGGCACATTTAAATAACCACACCAGATCCAAGTCTGCATCCAGATACTATTGGAGAAATGACCTGCTACTAGAGCATAAATGACTTGCCTCCGCATGTAAATATAATAATAAAAATATTTATTTTTATAAATACTTTTATAATGTCTATTATAATGTTTATATATACAAAGAAATCACAAAATGTATCACAAACGTTTTGGTACGAGCAGCTGGACACATCCAGTCAAATGAATGGCTCTCTATAGCCCTCTGCTGGACAAAACATTTTCGTTCGTAAACTAATCTTTTTAGGTTCATCACTAACCAGCAGATGGGCTTTTTCATAAAAATGTAATATTTCACAAACAGGGGAAAGATATAGTTAAGTATTTTTTATAATAAAGTAGGTTTAAAAGGACAAAAACGCAATAAAAAATAAAAAAAACAATTATAGCTGAGAAGTAAACAACAACAAAAAATATACAGAGTAAAATGTATATATCTTTTACAATCACTATAAATTGTTGGGTTCATATAGACAGTTTGAATAAATCTGTGAAACTTATACATAATATAATACATAAAGATGTGCCAACGTCTTGTTAGAAATGCCTTTAATGGCCCATTGTCTATTTTAAAGGGAGAGTTCATACTCATTATTTACTCACCCAAGTGTTTCCCAACCTAACCTAAATAATGATATTTTGAAGAATGTTGGAAAGTACTGTTTTTTCCACTAACTGCTAGTCAATGGTTGCCGGTTAACAATATTTTTAAAAATAGCTTCTTTTGCTTTTAATTTTACTTCTACGGAGGTTGCTTATTTGGTTTTGAAAGTATTGTACATGCAATCAACCCAATTAATAATTAATGACTCACCCTCACCTCCTTCCAAGTCCCTGAGACCTTCGTTCATCGGCAGAACACAGATTAAGATATTTCATCTTCCAGACAGCAATGGTTCCACATTCAAAGTGCAGAAAAGGAATCAAATACATTGTCAAGCAAGCCATTGAATTGTTAAACTGTAATCATGTGAAGCTCCAAGGACACTTTTGTGCACCATAAACGGAAAAAAAAGACTGTTCATCTATGCCCTCTGCGCGTTTACTATGGTCAATACGAAGGTTGCATGTTGTGCTGTTGATCGTCATGGCAAAATGTCTGCAAGAATAGAAAGCATTGGAGGAAAAGTCGGTTTTGCTTTATTTTTTAGCGAACAAAAATGTTCATTGAGCTTTGTACAAACTATTATCCTTTTAAATCTTATCACTGCTGAGATTAAAGTGAATCTGAAAATGAATGGTAAACATCACATACGAGTACGTTCAATTGTATTTATTCATTGAGAATATAAACTGACCACACACGTTTGTGTCGATTTATTAAAAACCCTGGTCAACCAGAGCATTTAGATTTAGTGTGTTTTGGTGCCCACGTTAACCCTGCTCATTTTGGATGCGAGATTCATATGTGCTAATTGACGTGGGACCACATGGATACACATTGGCCACAGCATTGAATGTTGGCTGGACAATAAAAGTCTGAGGATAGTCTGTGCAGCTCAGAGAAGAACATCACAGTCATTTTAAAGCTACAGTAATTGATAGAGAATGACGTTTTACAACAGTAACATTCGTTGTGCACTTTGACCTTTAAAACTTCGCACACTTTAAAACTCTACAAGCTGTGAGTAACTATTGTAAACGCATTTAGGGGAACCTTTAAAGTTCAACTTAAATTGATAGTTTAGCCAAAAATGATAATTGTCATTTACTCGCTGTCCATTTTTACCAAATCTATTTGAGTTTGAGTTTCTGATGAACACAAAATACGATTATTTCCAAGAATAATCTTGGAAACTGGTAGACATTTACATTTATAGCCTTATTTTATTATCAGTTTTCAAGATTTAACAAAATATAATATTTCGTAAGGCAAAAAGAAAAAGAAACTCAAAGGTTTAGGACCATATAAAGGTGAGAAAATTAATACATTTACATACTGGGAGGAATTATCCCTTTAAGCTCTTTTTTTAGTATATTTGTCCCTGATACAAATACTTTGTAGTAGTATGCTGTGTATTTCACCAGAAGTGATAGTACACAGATTCTATTCCAACCATGGCCCTAATATGTTTAAAACAAAGATCCTAAATACCAGAATTATCGAGTGATATTTCCTCTCACATGGTAATTAAATAACAGGCTTCACACATACCCTGGCATTCACAAACATGAAAATAACGTGCTGTGCAAACCATTTATTATACATAATGTGAACTCCAAGTCTGGCATTTGTGAGGTGGCAAAATGTACCACAAACTCCAGCCTGGCCTGTTAGTTCTTTGTATTTATTTGTGCAAATGTTGCAGAGGTCTTGAGAAACAGAGGATCGATATCAGCATTCATAAATAACATTCAGTTTGCATATTAAGTCAAAACCTGGAACACTAACATTCCCAATCCCATACAAACACATACACACACAAAAGGTGTCCACACAGACACACACACACAGTGGCACACGAGTTGAACCATGAAAAACTAAACATTACAGTATTGCTGCTTTGAGATTTAGTGCATTAAGACTAATTACTGATAAACAGTGGGTCAGGAATGCAACGTGAAGAACAGCAGAACTTGTGACGAGGTTTAGAAAGATACACTCATGTTACTTTTCAACTAGATCAGGGGACTGGAGGGCGCCATCTCATCCACATTAGCAGGTACTTGTGCACACTGAATACCATGTTTTAAACACAATATTTTACAAAAAAAAATCATGCTGCAGTCCTTTTGAAGGAAAGAGAATTGTGGGTGAGAAGATTTCACGTTCAACATGGTGGAAGAAGATTGATTGGGAGCTATATTCTCCAGGCATGCTCTTGTATTTTTTGCATAAAGAAGATGGTTCTTGCTTAGTGAAGCTTAACCAATCCATCCACGAAGAGACGTAAATGAGGCCGGAGAAGTGAATCCCAGAGTTCATGTCAATATCGAGGACGACAGTGTTCTTGTTCCATTATTGCTGTTCTGATGAAGCTCATTTTGGAACTCATCGTCACGATTGACAGTTGTTTAAAGGCAGTTGCTCTGCAGTTCACATTTTGTGCTTGTCTTTGAAAATGCTTTGCATATGAATCACAAAGTAATTCCGATCATCTTTTAACAGAGGATTTTACTTTTACAGATTGAAGAGTTGATTGTATTTCTCTACAGAACTGTAAAACCATAAAACCTCCATCAGTTTGCTCAACCTGGAGGTGGAAACGTCCGACCTGTTAAAGTGTCACAGCTGAAGCGGACCAATCAAGGACAAACTCAAATAATCCATAAAACGAATCAACACCAAAAGTTAAAGGTCTTGCTCAGCGCAGAGAAGTAAATTTTGGGTCTCTCTTCTTGGAGTCTTTCCGTCGTGAACTGTGGCTGTGATGGGGTCTTGGAGAGGAGTTGGTGGTCTTGTGGGTGTGATGAGCAGCTTGTTTTCCTTTGGATCTGTGATGGGAGTGATGTTTGTGAGGGGTGTTGGCTGGTTGCTGTCCTGTAGAGGTCTTGGGTTGCTCTAGGGCAGGTGATGGGACGATCTCCGGAAGAGGCTCCAAGATGGGCGGCGTGGCTTGAGGTTTGGCCTGCGGACACGAGCTTGTGAGGAGAGGAGATCGAGAGGCCGTTTCCAGCAGACCTTTGGTGCCATGTGTGCACTGTGGAGGAAGATGGGGACAGTCAGAGAACAATGGATAGAGGGTTATGACAGAAATGGAAAAAAGACATCTGTATAAGGGAATGAATGACAAAAAAAAAGGAAGTACATAAGAGTTAGAAATAGTGGAAGTACAAGTATTTAGGTGGTTTAAATGAAAAAGCTTAAAGAGCTGCGCAGTAAGCAACAGCCAATCAGGTATCTGAATCACTGATGACCCATGCAGATGAATCTTCATTTGTTCTGCTTTAGGAACTGCATATGACTAGTCTAGTCATACTGAATGGTTCAGATCAATTCTGCTAGGAGGGAATAATGACAATTCACAACAGCAAAATCATGAGAATTACAGAACAAATTCAGGACAAAATACACAAAGTACCAGCTTAAAGGGTAGTAAAAACAAATTCTACAATTATTTACTCACCCTCACATCATTGAAACATTTGACATTCTAATTTTCAAGCTCCTTTTAAAGCCCGAGGCCTGTACCATGAAGCAAGTGAGGCTGGCTAGCCAGTTAAGTTTCAGTTTAGTTTGCACCAGTTCGGGGTTTTAGGTACCATGAAGGCAGCTCCGCTGCTCTATAATACTATAGCAACAAAAAGTGATTGAAGTCAAGCTGCCTTCATGGTACCTAAAACCTAGTCTCTTGTAGCCAAACCTCAGACTGACAGCTAAATGTCTGGGAACTGCCTTCAATGTTATTTGACTGAAAGGTTAACCAACCAATTACGTTTCGCTTTGTGCTGCACCATGTTTGTGGGTGTGGAAATTTTCTCAGAATAACAGCCCGTCACGCACCCACATATCATTCATTGACAAACATCTTTAAAAATGTACAACAATGATCCGATGTCCATCTATCAGCAAAACATATAGGAAATCACTAGAACATGTATGTAGACTTTGTTCTGAGATTAATTCATTATTTTAGTAAAGTATTTTGACAGATCATGAAGATTCTGTTCACCACTCTTCACCGCTGTTCAGAGTGCAAACACAGGGACATGAACCATGGAGCATTTCATATTTGCATAGGTCAGTTGGTCGGTCTGAGCTGACATTCAAGAATCGGCTGATGGACTGTTCTACGCTGCTTTGAACTGCTCCAGTGTCCCTGTGTCTGTGTCTGCACTTGGTGAACACCAGTTAAGAGTGGTGAACCGATGACCTTCACAGCAAATCACAGTCATTTCTGTTTAGCATGTGAACACAATGGCTAATAAGCAGTGTTTAAGAACCTGCTCAACAGTGCTCAAATGTTAGCGGGAAATTTGTTTTTAAAATTTCAGTACAGACTGAAACCAAGCTCGATACTTTTGACAACCCTAATTAGGACTGCTGCAAACTAGAATCCTGGAAATCTTGTACACCTAAACCAATCAGAGGATGACTGAACATCTGCTAAAGTGTTTTCAGAAAAGTGTGCCATATGTATCTGACGTTTAGCCACAGCTCTCTGGGAGGTGCTTGGCATGTCATCTGAGGCTGTGACTACCTACAACCAAAGATTGGTGCAAACTAAACTGAAACTTAACTGGCTAGCCAGCAAATCCAGCTTCTTGGTACAGTCCCCTGGACAGACTCGCGTTGAAGTAGTTTTAAAATACCAAAACAAAATTACAAATAAATGCAATTCTGGTCTGACTGTTACCCTGAAACCCTCAGAACAGGTGGTCTTTGAGGAGATTTGCAAAAATTGCATCTTTACAATTCTACCAAATCGTTCAAGTCCCCAAAATGGCTGGTCATCCACAAAAGGACAAATGCACAAGGGGACAGGATAATGCTAAGAATTTCTTCAACACCACAATTGGAATTGCTTGCCCGTTCAGCACTGAACAGTGTAAGGATCCATATATCGACATGCAGTGTCTAAACTTTTAATAGAATCTGGACTGAAAGCCCACTCTGCAGTGACCAACAACATGCTTTAACAATCCCATACTGAACAGGGACTATACAGCTCCAACATGCATTCTCTGTATGTCTCAGTCACAGTCAGAGATGAGAAATTATGAGGGTGAGTAAATAATTTCTCTCATGTTTTGGTGAATTATCCCTTTAAGATCTCGGTGTACAACATGACACTACAGCTTAGCAACGACTAAATCAAAGTCCAAAACTATATATTCCAGCATATATCTTAAATAAACATGGAATGACTGTGTTTGGTGGTCAGAATGGGTAGAGGAGGAGCAGTGCTGATTGTGCGCTGATGCTGTAAAACATCAGGTCAGAGTCTGTGCATCAGCACTATTAGCCTTGGCAGCAGTCAGGCAGCATGCAGGCCAAAAGCATGTGAAGCCAATGTGACGCCACCTACAAGAACCTATAACTGTCCCAAACTCCCACCTCTTACCAACCTCCCTACAATCCCCTACTTCTGCCCACTGAACCATCAGCTGGCACAAGACAGGGCGAAATCCAGGCAATCTTTTTCCTAAACAAACATGCACACACACATAGAGGACAAAGGTTAATGTGCTAAAACCAGAAAGTGTGACATCACTAATGCATTAAAACATGCCCGAGAAAACATGTACATGCAGGACAGGAGTTCTGTGGTTTATTTGAAAAAATATTTATTTTACATTAAAATGCATTTTCAACATACAAAAGCACAAATGGGATTATAAGAACAAATTATCATTGGGTGCTCTTCATTTAAAAAATATCAGGGATTTAAACCCATGCTGTCGTAACAAAATTGCCATGTCACATGCAAATTGTTTCACAACATGTACGCGCACACACACACACACACACACACACACAATAAAGACAAATATTTGTATCCCTCCACTGCTCCAATGACTGAGCTAAGAAATGCATTAGCACCTCCTTTTTTCTGCAAACAAAACTGATACATTCCACATATCAGTCCTATTTTGATATTTTAGACTTAAAACACGTTAACAAACCTTTCTGTTTTAAGTTACATCTAGAGAAATGTACACAAAAACTAGCACTGTTAGTGATGTGTTTGTTTACTCCGATGATCAGAGGCACTTTTGGTTAGTTGTGTGATCAACATCTGAATATAAAAATAAAAACAAATAAGAACTTCAAGGAACATCCAAGTCGATAAACACCAAAACTACAAGATACAAAAACTAACAAAAAACCTAACTTAAACAGCCAGAGATGTTTGTATATGCTAAGACCGTAATAAAACAAACATCAATGACACAAACAAGCGTAACAAATAAATGAAAAATAAACATTTGCGACAGCTGTTTGTTTATATTGCGTTGTTTTTCAGAGAGCACTATTGGTGTGGCAATTTTGCACATCTGCGAGTCGCACAAAAGCCTTTGAACCTCTGGGCTTCAAAAATAAACACCCTCGTCACCTGAAACTACAGCTTCCCTGCATACCAACTGCAACCTCCAAATAACATTACAGGAAGCCAGAAGTTTCATTTCCTTATTCTGTAGTAAGCACAGACGCACAATTGTGCAACATGAAACACATCAGCTACACTTTACCCCAGAAAATCTCTGGTGATGCCAAACTATCAAGAATGAGTCCGTAAACATTTATTTCTCTTTCATGCTAAACATAAGCAACAGAAACTTCCTCATCTATACATTTGACTTTCACCAAGGCACTCAACAATCCAATCCGAGTCAGCCACACTTTGGCTGCAGCATCGCAACCCGGATGCTGTCTGACAGCTAAATGAAGGGTGCGACCAATGCCAAAACGCATCAAACACCACAGAAGGACAGGCTACACTGGGTTTGGATCAGACACAGGAGGTCAGGCTGTCGAGTGGTTCTGCATGGAGATGGCAGGTTGCTGTAGGGTTACAACCATGGGTGGAGGAGGTGGTGGTGGAGGTCGGCCTGAGGTGACTGCTCGTCCTACCATGTTTATGTCGTTTTTAGCAGCTGGGAGTTCAATTTCCACAGGACTGGTCTGGACAGAGTCGTCAGAGGGCACAAAGCCTCGTCTGTCAATCAAACTAACAAGACAAGAAAAAATTATTATTACCAAAAAAGAATAAGAAAAAACACACTCCAGTAACAGAGAATGCTGTACATGTGCTCATGTCTCACCTGGGCGGCATTGGTCCACAGAGCACAGAACAACAGTTTTTGATCATACTGTTGTAGCTGTAAGGATTTCCAACATCCTCATTTCCACTTTTCCCTGACCAGGAGCCCTTAATCTATAATGTAGAAAGAAAAAATACAGCTACTCAAAAAACATTGAGATGTGATTTGCGATTCATGCACCAATTTGATATTAAATTTCTATCCATTTGTATTTCAAATTTGAATATAAACTAATAAAATTGATGCAATGTATATTTGTCAGTCACACATAAAATGTTAATAAAATGTAGCATTGGTGAGTATAAAGCAGTATATTTTTTTATTTATTGTAACAAGGCCAGATTATTGAATTGCAGACTGCACTGTCCTCATGTAAATTGAGGCACTGCTTGTTTCAATGTTCTCTGTTAGCGTGAGCAAATATTGTGTTACACGTGAATTTTGTGCTGGGAGTTGGAGTAGCTTATAACATGCATTTGAAAATGCAATGTGATAAACATCTTCCTAAGACTCTAATGAAAAAGGCTTAATTGTGAAAGGGTAGGGATAAAACAATATCACAATTAGTAATTGTAAATATGCTAATTTGACTGTTTAAAAATTATCATGAACTCTACATTTCTGTAAAACTGATAATAGGCTCATTGGAAATGCATGCATCTGCCTACTTTCTTTTTTTTTTAGCAAAATGTACAAATCACCCTGCGAACCACCGACCTAAACCAATAGTGTTTTCAAAAGCAAACCTAAGACAAGTGCACTGCAAAGATTGTTTTATGTTTATGTCAGACATAAACCCATAAAGATAATTGAATAGAAATTTTAATTTATAATTGAATTAAATTTAATTGAAATACACAATAACAAAGTTTAAGTTTAGAATCAATAAAAGATGCTAATTTTCTAATAAAATATTCTAATACATTCTAACACAATATTACATGCTCATACATTTAAATTAATTGATTACTATATTACCTACGGATATTTAAATGCAAAGAAATATGTTTAATATGGTTAAATGTTTAATAGCAAACTCATTTTCTTTGAAATCTTACCCATTTATGTAAAGCTGACAAATGTTTAATCACAATTTTATTAATTTGAATTCATTAATAAATAATAAATTAAGCCAACAATAAAAAATACTTCTATTAAGCTATGGAAAAAAAACACTCACATCCTCATTGGTAGTAAGATTTGCAGCCACCAGGTATGTATGAAAGCCAGAGAGGCCCAAAATAGACCATACTGAAAAGAAGCAGACCACCAACTCGAGAGCAGTGCATGAAAGTAAAGGAAAAATATATCTGAAAAAGTCAGGAATATTCTAGCTGAAGCAGACGTTGGTTTTTTTACTTAAACTGTGCCCAACACTTAAATAGAGGGAAAAGACTAGTACAGCATTGCCATTTACCTAAAATATGGACAAATTAATAAATTGTGAAATCTTTCTTTTTTTTTTTTAAGATACATCGTGGCCACAAATGTCATTTGAATGATTTCAAAATTTGTGGCTATATTATCTATCTATAATTTGTTTTTGTGATATCTTGCTCCATAGATTTTAAAACTTTAAGTGCATTGCTCACAAACAAACAAACAAATAAAATGTCAAACATGAAAGGATATCTGGCAGGACTCGATTGGAGAGCATTAACCAGGCCATTTCCTCCTTGTGACCCTAGAAAAAAAGAAAATTGGTCACTAAAATATTTTGTTAGATCATCAGTCAATTAAGTCCAATAAGACACTCGCATTGCCTCTGTGTTTGAGTCTACAAATGCAGCATAGAGCAAAAAACATCATCCGATCTGATATCAAAGCTAAAATGAGAGGATAGTGATGGCAAAGCATATCCAACAGGTTTACAATACATCTAGAACCTTCAATACTGATTGAATCTCTAATACTGGGTACTTTTAGATGCTACAGACCCCATCTTTAAATGTATAAAAAAAATCTGAATAATGAATTAGCTACATTCCTTTTAATCTAATATGCACATTTGTTTCAATCTTTTATCAAATTTTGCATAACTTTGTGTGCTTTTATCTTAAATTCTATTAAAAATCATATTTGTAATGCCATTAAATTGCATATAAAACTTATATTTTTGCATGGACCCCTTACTCAAGAAACTAAAATTTATTATTAACATTTTTCTTATTTTATTATATTCTTTTTAATCACACACAACTAAATACACAGTTTTGCCCTCCTGAGAAAGTAAAATGTATTGTTTAATTATAAAGTAATACGATTCTGTGTATATATATATATATATAT
>CAIGQW010000415.1:2023818-2072704 GCA_903798125.1 Danio choprae | reverse complement strand
CCAAAATATGTTTCAAAATAAAATGTCGCCAAAAATCGTTCCATTTGCTGAAACACAGGGAAAGACGTGGCCAAATTAAGACTCAAAATCCCCCCACAGTGGATGAAAACATCCCCGACAGCACACAAGGGTAAAATAACCTAGTTAAGCCATTACATTACACTTTAAATTGTATACAAATATCTTGCAAAATAGTCTATTTACAGTCTATTTATTAAAATTATGATGTTTAAAATTGTTTTTAAACAACCTTCTCCATGTTAAGCAGCACTTGTGAAATATTTTTAAAGAATTTACCTTTCACAGGAGGGCTAATAATTGTGTCCTCAACTGTACACACACACACACACACACACACGATCTCTAAAGCAGAAATCGGTCAGCGGATGCATGTTTAAATTCTCACACTACTTGCTGTTGCATTTATTTCAAGAATCGGAAAGACACAGAAGCAGTTGGCAAGCACAATATAGTGACATGACACATACTCAGGGCCAGGTGTGTGGTTACACAACCGAAGATGAAGGCCGTGAGAAAAGACAGTGAGACGATGAAGGTGTAGAAGAAGCGATAGTTCCGTTTTCCCACACAGTTGCCGACCCAAGGGCAGTGATGGTCAAAGCGCTCTATCAAACACACAAGACAGCAGCCGTCACTCCATTAAGATTTATTACAGCAGTAATTAAAAGATTGCTGGCTGAAGTACAAGTGAGAACTTAAGAGATGAGCAAACCAAAAAACAGACAGGTTTAAACCAGCTTACATAAACCTACCACGCTATTAATAACACAGCTAAATCTGGGAGAGATAACAGCCTACACAAGCAGAATAGTGTGAAGCTAAAAACTTAAACTAGACCCAAACCAACTAGATGAATAACAGTTCAACAGTGAAGTATAGTCTTTTTTTTAGTATTACTAATACTGTTTTAATAATAACTTCTAAAAGACAGCTAGGCTGTTAATCAGTGGTATGCACTTTTAATAAAGCCATATGTGTATATTTGTATATTGTTTTGTTTTTTTGTATATGGAAAAAGTGGTGAAAATATGACCATTGTGAACACATGAAGACTGTTAGTGAAAGGTATGGATTATAAAAATAAGTAACGTTGTAAATAACGTTCTAGTTCTTGCAAAATACCTCAATGAATCGTCAATAATTAGCCATATTAATATTGTTTGGGGTAAGTGCTGACAGCATAATGTTATTCACCTAGTAGCTGGTTGGTTTTGTTTATAACTCCAACATTGTGAAAAATCTCTACTGGAAATATGGGGTTAAAGGAAAATGAATGGGAAAAACTGGTTCCAAAAGCAGTTAGGGGAACAAGTTTATGATTCAAGGCAGATTTAATGTTTGCTTTTGAGCAAAAATTTGTAGAAGGCATAGGGTTTTGTCATTTTATCAAATTTTAATTTAAAAATACCTTTAGGAAATACATATTTTACATCTGCATCCCAAGTCCAAATTACCTAAATAAAATATTAAAAAAAGAATAATAATAATAATAATATAAAAACTAAAAACCAAAAATGGTAATAAATAATTTATTGTTGTTATTAAAAAGTATGAAGGATTTGAATCTAAAGAGATAGTTCAGCCAAAACTGAAAATTCTGTTTTTACTCCACTTCCAGTGGTACCAAGATATTTTGAAGAAAGCTTAAAACAAGGAACCATTGACTTCCATATAGGACAGACAAATACAATGGAAATCAATGGCTACAAGTCTTCAGCTTTCTCCAAAATATACTTTAGTGTTCAACAGAAGAAAGAAACTCAAATAGGTTTGGAACAAGTGAAGAGTGAGTAGAGAGAATTTTCAGTTTTAGTTAAACTTCCCCTTTTAAAAAATTTAAATATCCTTTGGATGTCCACAGTATTTAGATCATGTCAACCATATGCACAACCCACAATATATTTTTTTCTCTGCAAACATATTAAGCCATATTGCTACTTTAGGTTATGTTTAGATTAACCCTGCAGATGTAGATAGCACTCTATTAAATCATGATTTTTCTAGGCTACAGCAACGCTATTGTCATGTGACTAGTAAACTATGCATGAACTAATAATGTGCAATATGAGCAGCACTGGATGAAATACCCTGCCAAATGCATAAATCGACATGCAAATCTCAACAGAGTGTGATAATGACATTTGCAAACACTGCTATTAATAATTGTTAAAAACAGCCACAGATGAGTTGATAAATCTGTTTGTGATTTCTCACCCACACAGTTGTCACACAGGCTGCAGTGGGAGGTTCGCGGCGGTCGGAAAATCTTGCAAGTGAAGCAGTATTTGAGTTTAACCACCTGCTGATTGATGACCACCTCCTTTGTGCGCGGAGGGGGGCGGTAAGAGGAGGACGAGCCTGTCGGGTTGTCTGAGACACAGAGAAAAATATTTCCAGCGTGAAATGTCAAATAACCAAAAATATACTCTTGAGATTCAAAAAAAGCATGAGTTTTAATAAGCTGCTACTTCCTGTCGACAAATTAAATAAAAGAAATAAGAAAAGAAAAAAAAGCTGAAGCAAGATAACACCGTTGGTTTTGTAAGCTTTAAAAAATATCCAATAAGGAATCAATATAATATATTATTTCAAAGGTGCTATATTCAGCACTTAAGATGAAAGAATAAATACATTAATAGTACAGTTTATTAAAACGCATGAAGCAAGAAGTTAATCGTGAAGTTTGCTTCATTTCAAAAACGTTTTGATGGTGTATCTCAAGTCATCCTTACACAGCTGATTTAAGGTGGCCCTGAAGTTGATCTGTGTCTATTTGGAGTTTAGTGTAAAGACACTGTATTAAAACGGTTTGTGTAAAACTATTTTCAATAAAAAATATTTTTTTTATTTATGCCGCTTCAGGTTTGGTTTCTGTGCCACCTTTGCTGTGTAAAGATGCTTCACTTTAATCTGCACATTCTCTCATTATCTGCACATTATGTTCTCTCAAAATAATTTCACACTTATTTCTTGTAATGACTGAGTTTTAGTTTGCCATCATAGGTTTTTTTCCCCAGCTTATCAAATTAGAAACACACTAACCCACTTTAGGGCTGGAAAATATTGCCAAAAAAAATTTATAAAATAAAATCAAAATGTATTGATAAAATTTTATGTTTTATGTATTTTATGACAATTTTTATAACTTTAAAAGAACAAAAGCAAAAATATATATATATATATATATTAACCATTGTATATTTAATTTAACTACCTACCTAATTCATTAAGACAACAATTTGTTTGCTTTAACAACTGATCTTTAACTAGGTCTAAATTAATCAAAAATAATTTAGAAAATTGCCTAAACAATTATTAACAAAACAGCATCCTACACAGATTCATGGGATCTAAAAGTTTAAACTTTGATGGCGTTGAATACAACACTCATGTGAGGCTTGGGTGCAGCAGTCATGTCCATCAAAATAAGTAAAAAATAAAAATGTGAATACCTTTAACTGTATGAATGACTTGGATTCGGTTTTAAATTAATTTAACCAATTCTCTGCACTGAGCTTCTTTATTTCTTTAATATTTTGAAATGAACGAGATGCATGGGTTAGTTAAACAAAACATTCAAATGCCGTAATGATGCTTGCGTCATCGTTATCCTAATTATCATCATCATAGGGCTAGTGGAGCTGCGCATCGGTGGAGTTGCTCTTCAGTGTTTGGGCTTTCAGCAGTGACATTTGCATTACACTGAACTGAACTTCAACTGTGACAACTGAGCTGAAGCAATTTTAATTCACTAGAACTTCATGCTTCCCTCTGCTGACCAGCTTATGGAGATGCTGATTTGATTGGCAGTGTGGACAGGTGCTAAGTCCTACTAGACAAAGTATGCCTGTACTCAATTGGCCAGCAAACTCGCTCAACCTAAAACTCAGAATCTGTATTATATCGGTGGGCTGTTTTTCAGAGCAACGTGTTCTTCATAACACCTCAGCAGTGCCACAGACTGACCACCTGATGTCATGTCACATTGCTGAAGTTATTTGTGCAGGAACATATCCTAGACCAAGTATTGAGTGCTTTACACATTCATACTGTTCAGTAGTCCAACATTTCTGTGTTAAAAAGTTTCACATTTAAATTGAATGTAAATTTAGAGAAAAGCTATTTTCTAGTGTTTATTTCTTCCATTTTATTTCAACAAACGACTTGCCTGAAGTCAAAGATGCATACATGCATATTTTTTAAAAACTAAATCAGGAAAAATATAATGAATGCCCAAGCTAAATGGTGTAAATAATCAGAGAAAAGCTCTTCTCTAGTATTAATTTCTTCCTTTTTTTTTTTTACCAAACGACTTGCCTTGAGTCAAATATGGCAAAAGTACACATCCTTTACACAAGCAGAAGTACAGATACTTATGTTTAAAATGAAGTACTGGCTACACTTTTAACCTCAAGTAAAGGTAAAAGTACAGCCTCAAACATGTACTCAAGTAAAAAGTATTAATTGCTACTTCCTATTTTATATCATACTGATACATACAAAATACAAAATATACAAAAAAATACTAAAAAATATACAAAATAACTTAAACTTCGAATTTTGATGTAAAAAAAAAAAAAAAAAAAAAAAAAAAAGAATTCAGCAGGAAAGTAGTCAAGCAACATCGCTCTGCAATATTGACCAACAACAAAGTTTAAAAAGTCACCCCGTGTGTCATCATCTTGACAAACTCAGCATTCAGCATGTAATTTTGCTGCTTTTATATCAAGAACAACAGCTGCCATTCATGTACTCTAAAAAACTATTCTGTAGGCCTTTATCTTTACAAATAATAGACTTCTTCAATTTAACTCTTAATTTAGTCCAAAACATATTTCTTTTTCTATAACAAATATAAAGTATTTGTACCTCGTTACTTCCCATCTGAAGTAAACGTAATGCTGTGCAACACATTGTTTACAAGTGTTTTATTGAAGTCTTTCCACAGCTGCAACATTAATGGATCAATTACATGAGATGTTTGTATATCTAGTATATCTCAAGTTTTGAATGGCCTATTATCTGTGATTTTCTGGCTGTGCACTCTCATTTTGTATGTTCAACGACATTTTGTATGCTCATGTTTGTCAAAATCACATCATAAACCGTGGCACTTGAATTGAAAATCCTACTTGATCATATTAACATAACTGCTAACAATGAAATGACTGCAAATGGTAATAATAAAAAAAAATACCAAAAAAAAAAATTCTTATTCACCATTTCTCCAGCAGAAAAACTAAGCATTTTTTAAGAAATAGCCAGTCCACGAAGGTCAGATGGGCGAAAGCAAGACAGACAGGAAAAAAAATGAAGAAAGCTAAAATACATTTGAATTAGATTTATTAAAGACATCACTGCCTAGGTTTTATAAACCATATCAGGATTTCTCAAATACATTGGCAGATTGTTTAGAGGACATCAAAAATAGTACATGAATCCTCCCGACCATTTACACAACAATCACATAACAGAGGAAAAAGACGTGCTATTATTCAGTAGGTGAAAGAATGATTAATTCCTCGGGCTATGCAGATCTGAGTGCGTGTTCCTGATCATGTCAATGTCATCTTCTGCAATTATAGCAGAACGTCCTCTAATTTTTCATGGAAATGAAATGGTGTGTCTGAGGACAGAAAAAAATGAAGATAAGAGTGAGCCCCTTCAAAGATGTGTTTAGTGCCTTAATCGTAACTTCTAGAATAATGAGAAAGATAAATGCAATTTCCCAAACAAACGTCAATTGGCCCAAGTTTTATTTTTATACAAATTTACCCATCAAGAACAAAGATGTTTTAGATTTGAGGTCATTGATGATGTCACACAAAAGTCAGTTTTAAACCTAACAACTTTCTGGTGGTCATTGTGGTAAACCTTTGTGAGCAAGATAAACCCACTACAAAACCTGCCCACAAAAACCTACATGGCTACACTTTACCCCCTTATTTACATCCTATTTTCATTACTTGATGTTTGGTGTAAGCTAGTTCAGCAGTGTGCTATTATTGTTCCACTAAATCGTTCCGTGATGGTCATTGATCTCATATGATTACCGTGATAGTTCATTCAAAAGATTCATTTTCCTCATTTACTCGCACTCAAACGACTGTAAACTTTAATGTTTTTTGTTGTTTTTTTACATAAAGCATATTGTAAAAATGTTTGAAGCAGCCATTGGCATACATGGGAACAAAAAATACTATTGAAGTCAATGGCTGCTGCTTTTCAACATTCTACAATATATTGTCCCTTGTGTGTGTAAAAAATGCAAACAGCTGTTTACTGTTAGCCAACAACCCCAATGCTGCTGCCTGTAGTAATTAGGTTAATATGTGAAGCATACTTTCCTCTTAAATAACAAAGGTGACAGCAAAAAAAAACAGAAGTTAAGAAAGCATCTTATTTAGGTTACATTCACAAAGCTGATCTTGTGAAAAACTCTAGTCCACGGGTGCTACGAGCGCTGCTATATGAACAGATTGAAGAAACTATTTTTCAAAAATCTAAATTCAGTCAAACAAGTCTTATTTATTTTTACAAAATAAAAAAATAAAATAAAATAAACTAACATTAATCAATAAAAAAAACATGTGCTTTTGCACTATAAGCAATTCAGTCGAATGAGTTTTCAAGCCCCTCTGGAAGTGATCAAAAGTGGACAAGCTCAAAATGTTTCACAACCCATTCACACCTGTACTTTTACCATTGTCCACATATGACAGATATAGCAGGTGTAAACAGAGCCTCATTCTCACAGAAGCATATCTGTGTGTCTATATGCAGGAGCGTGCGTGGCAGATCTTCCACCAAGACCAAAAACAATAACATGTTAAAACTATTCAGAGCAGCCATGACTGAAGAGACAACAATTTCAGAAACTATGTTTGCTTACTTTTCTGTTTTAATTTACTTTGCATTACAGTATTTTATTTAAATGAGGTTTTAATTTTTTTTTAATTTACAAAAAAAATTTAATTATTTTTTATATCTGGAACATACAAGTCTCTTGACATACATACATACGTGTGCACAAACATGGAAAACCGGTTACATTTGTCAAAATGTAAAAACAGAACACACTCCACTGGGTGTTTTATCCCATAATGCAATGCCCTAGACTTGACCTTACATATCCAGAATGACAAATGAACCAGAAGCAACAGACATCTCATTCTTGAGTCATTATATAATAACGGACAAATGTCATTTTAGACAAACTTGGATATAAAATACAACAAAACAATGCAATTAATTGCGACAAATGATAACTGAAATCCACTTGCTGAATTAAACATGAAATGCTGTCAGTGCAACAACTATATGTACATCAATGAATAGCATCCACACTGTTTCATAATGTAGATTTAAGAAACCATAAGATGCCATTTTAGAAGACCATCTTATATACGTCTAAAAATATATTAAAATGCTTTAATGATCCAAAAAAATCACATTTTGACATACTAAACACCAATGCAGCACCTCTATTTCCAGTCTGTCTGAAACACTCTTGCTGACTTCTACAAAGCCCAGACTGTCCTGTTTGTTCAGCTGACACAGTCCACTGTGACTAAACAATCACCTCAAACAAATGTCAGAAACTATAACCACCTTAACATTAGGAGTGTAACAATACACAAAATTCACAGTTCGGTATGCATGACGGTATTTGGTTCACGGTTTGGTTAAAATTCAGTACAGTTAATGGAAATTTCTTGTTGATTTTTTGTTATGTTTTTATTAGTGTTATTAACATTGTGTTATTGTGAACATCAAAGGTTTAAAACCATTTAAATAAAATGCCTAATTGCTTGTTTTAAATAAAGTTAAATATTAAATTTTAAAAAAAGTTAAATAAATTGAGCACTTACATTTTTACATGTTTATATGTTTGTTTGACTACATTTTATACAGATAATTGCTGGCTGCAATGTCAAGCAATATGTTCTGGTGGGAACTCACTTGGGATTTGTACTATGTTTGTTTTGCATGTAAAAGAAGAATTGCATTCGGTACACATGAGCACTATACCAAAAGTCCTGTAGCAAAACAGTTTGGAACAAATGAATAGTTACACACCTACTTTTCATATCAATGTTATCATACTCATCCAAACCAACATAAAGCAACATAGTAAACACAACATTTTACAGTATCAATTTGAGGCAGAGTCAGACACTGACTGATGTAGATAATTAATCAGAACCAACTTTGCAAACAATACCAAAAACGGTCGCCTTCTTTCTGTGTGTATGCATTTGTAAAGCATTACGCTAATATTGTTAATAGTAATGTAGACATCAATGCAAGTAATATCTGGACTTGGATTAATGTATTTCAAGCTGGTCTGGAGATGTTCTCTGTTGTAAGAGAATAAAAACTTTGTGACTTATCAGATTTTGTACAAACAGACAGTACATATTTTAAAAGTTTCCATGCAATATACTGTAAAGCTGCCTGATTAACCTCTGAAATATTGCAAGAGTTATTGAACCAGGCATTTAAACCGATTTCAAACGGTTTTTAAAGAACTAAATTGATTTCACCAAATAGAATTTTGACTGACAAAATTGTATTTTTGTTAAGATGTGTATTCAGAATCATGGGACAACATTTAAATAAAATAAACAAAAGTGATTATCAGTTTACCCAGAATGGATAAGCTCTAGTATACTGTGCATTATGCAGTAAGTGGTGCACTACAACATTCTTTTCTAAAGATGATCATGGACATGTGAAGCTGTGTCTCCCTCACCAATTTGTTTCTCAATGTCTGCAGCCTCCTCTGGGGTGGCCCGGGGCAGAATCCCTGGATCCGTGAAGCTGGTCTGTAGGAGGGA
The DNA here is from genome assembly GCA_903798125.1 of Danio choprae. Taxonomy (NCBI): domain Eukaryota; kingdom Metazoa; phylum Chordata; class Actinopteri; order Cypriniformes; family Danionidae; genus Danio; species Danio choprae. The sequence continues at coordinate 2,063,843 of CAIGQW010000415.1, read as the reverse complement.
GATGATCACAAACACAAAAAGCACCCCTCCGATGGCCGGGATGCAGCTGGTGAGGTGTTTCACCAGGAACGGGCAGCTGTAACCACAGAATGGCTCAATTAGGAAAACATTGATTGCGGAACAAGGAAGCTTTAAAACGCAGGGCTCCATTAAACCTTTCCATTCCCTGCAGCTCTGTGGATTCCAATCCCAATGTCTAATGCTAAACAAATGCCCTATAAAGAGAATGAGAGACAGTGGCGGTTGTGTAAGAGGATCCAAACAAGAACTGATGTCTAAAGTGCTGCAGTACACTGGAAAATAAATAACGCAGGTAAGTTAATGGTATAACGTAAAGAGTTCAACTTCAATAGAATCTCTAGATAATGTGCTACATCCAGAGGGACTTGTTTAAAATTAAGGATATAATTAATGGCACATTTAAATCATATGCCATTAATTACAGTTCCTAAAAATGGCCTTAGTACAATAATGCATTGAGAGGCACAGTACACTTCACATGCGATTTTACAGTAGTTCTGATACAACTGATAATAGGCAGGTCATATTTTTGCATCAGTGAATATTCCTCAGCTAATTTCTTCAGTTTGTTGAAAAGCATGTCAAATAAACTTGTTTTAACAACAAGCATACATAAAAATGAATAGAGAAGTAGCCTAAACAAAACTGACAATGAATGAAGGAATTTAGATTTACATTGTGAAAAGCTTGTATAAACTATAAATACAAATTTTCACTAAGATATAATAGGTTATACTTAGGATTGCAAAAAGATATAAGACCTATGGTATTTTATTAGTCTAGCAATCACTTAGTGAAAATACAAAGCATACAAGACATATCTGGATATTTTATGCTAATAATTAAAATAATATATACAGACGTGTAAAAAAAATTATAATAAAAAAATCTAAAAGATTATTTAAATTGGGTGCGTCACTGTGGTGCAGTGGGTAGCATAATCGCCTCACAGCAAGAAGGTTGCTAGTTTGAGCCTCAGCTGGGTCAGTTGGCATTTCTGTGTGGAGTTTGCATGTTCTCCCTGTGTTCGCGTGGGTTTCCTCCAGGTGCTCCGGTTTCCCCCACAAGTCCAAAGACATGCTATATAGGTGAATTGGGTTAGCTAAATTGTCCATAGTGTATGGATGTTTCCCAGTGATGGCTTGCAGCTGGAAGTGCATTCTCTGTGTAGAACATATGCTGGATAAATTGGCGGTTCATTCCGCTGTGGCGAGCCCAGATTAAAAAATAAAATAAATACCGAAACAACCAAAAGAGGTTTGTTTACCATTAACTTCCATAGATCAATTTTATGTTACAAAGAAAGAGATATTTTTTTACTAATTAATTTGTGATGAACTGCTTTTTATTTTTCAGCTTCGATATAATTCACAAATACATCTTTATTTGTAAGAATTATCATTCTCACACTCTAAAGATTTTCTACTCATTAGGATTTATAGTATTTTTCCCTATTCCATGAAAGTCAGTACCCCATTCTTCAATGTCGTCTACAGAACAAAGAAGGGCATACAGGTATGCAGCAACTGTTACTAGATGGTGAGTAAATGACGACTGAATGCTCATTGTTGGGTGAATTAACCCTTCAATTGTGTTTAAAGCACGTGGTAGAATACAACATACAAAACCCTTCCTCGAGTAAACAGACATTTTAAATGGACTTTCACTCATAACCGGAGTTAGGATACACCTGAGACAACTTAACCCCACAGGCCTGCATTGTTGTGTTCCTCCATGCTTTCGGACAGCACTTCTGGCTTGCACGATCTCTAACAACAACAAGCAGATTAGTGACCATGCCGTCCACCGATCAAAGGCACCAGACTTACTCGAATATGAAGAAGAGTCCGCTGGTGAGCAGGATGAGTCCCAGAGTGAGCGGCAACACGCCGCTCTGACGCGCCACGATGATGCGACCGTCACAGTAGAAGCGGTTCTTCCCGGGAAACACCTCCCATTTTCTCCGGGCTCGTCTGGGCTTGTGCTCGGGCAGAGATCGTGGCGGAGGGGTCGGGGTCGGCGTCGCGAGTGCCTGAGGATCTATTTGCTGATACTCGCGGTTTTTCATCCTTCACGGCGGTAAAATCAAGCCGCTCCGCGCTCGGTGTCCATCAAACATCAGCTGCTGCGCGACACGAGCGGATAAACGTCTCGTAATGGTGTCATTCTACAAACACGCGCGCACACGCCGACCGCGTCCCGCTTTATTGGCAAACAGATCGCAGTCCAATCGGCGCACGACGAAACGCGACGGATTTACCAGCGTGTGACGTAACGCGATATGCAGCGGCGACGTCACAGATGCGTCCTACATGTTTCTATAAAGCAGTGGCTTTCTTTGTTATTATGGCCGCAAACGCACGCTTCCCCTTTAAACGCGAACTGCTCCGCTTTTATCCCACAGGCGATGAAGGACGCCAGATGAGCGTCAGTGGGGTTTTACATTGAGAGCAGAATAGAGGATGATGTGCCGCACGTACATACTCATACCTCTACACAGATGATCTGAATTGCACACAGGATGTGACGCTCCAGTCCTCGGATGCTCTTCACATGGCAGGCTGCGTAATAGATGCTCATGTCATAATCTTTTAAAGCTCTTCTTGTTATTATTACCAGGCTATGGTTATTACACATTGAGGGTCTTTAGCGTGCAATTCTGGACGAACATTTGCTGTGGTGATGCGACTACAAAAGTGACAGTGATGATTCAGACCTACATTCAATAATGTAAATCTATCTATCTATCTACCTACCTACCTACCTACACTCAAAAATGTGTATATTTTTGCTACTTGTTCAACAAGAGCTGAAACCATTTACGATTGTTTGGGGGAAACTTAATTGTTTAATGTTCAATCCCCTTAAATTTGTTAAGATAACTTAATCGATTTGTGTTGGGACAACAGGAATGAATTGTGTGGAACCCTGCATTTTTTACAGTGTACCTACTCACCTACCTACCTCGCACTGGAGGATTAACCATATGGGATATCAAGATATCCAGAGACAAAAAAAAATTCCTCTGTCCCCCAAAGATTTCCAATCAACAGTAAACAAATAAGCTCTTATCATTTATTAAATAAATAACAGTCACTAACACAAACAAAGGATTAAATATCTCATATACGAAAAAGAGCAAAGTGCACCCAGAATATATTAAAATCTCTATGGAAAAATGCTCTCTATTAAAGGAGAGCTGTTATCTGGGCAAATTAAGTTTGCAATAGCATCAAATAAAACAATGCCTACAATTTTGACCAACAGTATTTGAGAAAAATATATTTCACAATGAGTTAATACTCATTTTCAGTTGTTCTATTTGAGCAAAATGCTAGATTTTATGTGATTTTTTTTTCTTTTAATGAGAGATAAAGATAAACAACAACAAATAACATTGTTTATAAAAAAAAAGAAAAACAGTACAGATTTATTCTCCCATGCAGCTTTCTTTGTTCATATTTATCAAGGGTGCCAATAATGTTGACCACAACTGCATTTATGGGGGAAAAACTACGTTGTCTGTAGTCTGTAAAAATGGCATTCCGAAATGTGCTGTAATGACTTACACAGTTGCGTCTCATTTAAGACACACACAGAACAACATGGCAAAACTGAACATTGAGGGGGGAAAAGTAAACTATGAATATATTGCCTTAGAAAATTCAGCCCTACCACAATATTTGATTTTGAGAGTGCTAAACTAAAAAAATAAAAAATTAAGAAAGATGAAGAAAAAAATACATTTAAAGGGGTGGTCCAGCATGTATTTTTAAGGCTTGGTTGTGTTTATGAGATGCAAAGCAATGCATGCTCATGCTTCATTTGTAGAAAATCACGTTGTTTTTTCATATAGCTTACTTAGATTATATACAGCTACTCAGCTAACATGAAAACAACTGTCATATTTCCTAGTTCCTCTGAAAGGCCCGCCCTCAAGAGGCTGTGATTGGTCAGCTAACATAATGTGATGTGACTCACGGATCGGCTCCACGTCACCAGGAAAAGTGTCACGCCCCTACAAGCACACGCACTGTGTAAACACTGTCAGTCAGAGTAGCTGTTAACCGTATCAGTTTGTGCCTGAATGAGACAGAAAATGACACAGAGGACACAGCTGAACCTCACGCCTGCTCTCTAAAATAAAATCTGACAAGTGTCTTTCACATATAATCGGAATAAGCATGTGTAGATAATATGAAATGTTTACATATATTTTGCAAGTTTGTTATTTGAGATGTAGAACACATGGAAAGTGGCTGCAAAGAGAGACACTGCAGTGCTGCTGAAGATTGTGGGTGTTTACAGGGGTTTGACGGATAAATATGAATTTGTAGCTAAATTGTTAACGGTGCCAAACAGCATTTGCAGTTGTTTACATCCTTGTTTAAGTCCTCGCTACAACATACCATTAACGCTAGAAACTGTGCATGTAATAGATTAATTTTACCAAATAAAAATACTTACAGGTTGTGGCTCACAATCCACAGCTTCTTCTATTATGGTTGGGAAACTTTTTAGCCGAATCCAGCACTGAACTGGGAGATTCTGGAAGCTGTCCGTTGTCAAATGCTAGAGCTATATATTTTTATAATTCTCTGGAACATAATTAAAATTAAATTGTAAGCACTTCTCTCTTTGTGTCGTGTCCTTTAGAAGCCCAAATACAGAAACAGAACAAGCTCTGTGGAAGTAGCAGCGTTTGGACGGCATTTTAGCTTTCTCTGCTGCATTACAGCTTGTCTAGCCATGCCCCTTCGCTGCGCAGGGTAAATGCGCGTAACTTGAAGCCCTTGTGATCTCACTAGCCCGGATGTATTTTTTTTGTAGTCCCCAAACTTCGTTCGCTGTAGGCTTTGCCAAGCTAACTCTGTAAAAGCCAATGTCTCCCTTTGCATTGAACTTTGAGCATAATACATTCAGAGATGTTGTTTATGTTCACACAGCTACATTACACATCAACTAAAGTTTAAAATATGATATTGTAGTGGACCACCCCTTTAAAAATCTAAATAGGGCCAATTGTGTGATATGGGGCACTTGTTGCCCAGAGGCACGGTTGTATACAGGATACAGCTACGTCTGAAAGTTAACAAGCATTATTTATATTATTTATTAAATTACCCATTAATTGTATTTTATTAACATCTACCCTGACCCTAAAAGTAATGTAAAACCCGTAATTATAATAAGAATTATTTATATCATTTATTAATGGTTCCATTAAGTGCTTTGAAATGTACATCTTTTATTTGATGTTTGACGTAATCTCAGCAGAAAATTAAAGAGAGGGTGGGACATAGAGTAGCCCCTCCCCTTTTAAAAACAGCTAATACTGTTTAGTTCTTATCACAGCTCTGCCAGTGAGAGTGGTTGAGCTCAAGTGCATCAAATGAAAAGCGTCTTTAAAGGGGCGGGACATGTCAGATACTAGAGAGCATTTGATTGGTCAAGATTTGATGAGAAACTGAAGTATGAGGTCATTGATCCATTTAGGAGGAAGTGACTAACTGCAAGCTTTGGATGCTTATAGCAGCTGTATATTTTCTAATCGCGAATTTTGTCAGTCTTGGAGAACCCTAGCTTATAAATATTCTTAAAACTAAGAGTGAAAGTAACATCTACATTTTTTTATTTTAATTTCACAGGACCTTTAAATTTCCCATTAAATTGTATTTTATTAACATCACAGTAATGTAAAAACATGAATTGTTGTACAAAGTGACAAAAAAAAATTTGCTTTATTGATGTATCCACAGCTGTATCCCATCTGGACTTTACCCAGGGCCACCATGATGAAGTCTTGATTCACCTATGTATATATGTGTTTATATGTGTTTATTATTCTGAACAACCTACAATTTCTTACATTTCATTTACATTAGTAATTATATATTATGTAGCAACAAATGAATATTTGAAATAAAGCAGTGATCAAAACTAGAGAATAGAGATGTTCCAGTACTCTTTTTCTGTTCCTAATTCCTGGCCTCAGGGTATCAGCCCGTACCTGAGTATGTATCTGTTTATACAGCACTGACTGATTATTTTCTTTTCTTGGGTGTTTCAGGCTAATTCCTTTAAAAAAAAAAAATTAACAAATACATACAGTTAAAGTAGAGTATGTTTACTATCTAATATACATTTAACAAAATATTATTCTGTTCTTCACTGAAAAACTAAATTCAAATGCAGCCAAGCCAAGTTTTATTCTAAGTGAAAAGTTTTATTCTAAGCTATTTTTGTATTTACACTATTACTTCATAATTAAAAAAAAAAAGTACAACAAATAAATCTAGCAATTTAAAAAAATCCATATGAGGTTGTATACTGTTACTATACTATCCCTATATATTTCATTTACTGTTAGTACTATTGTACTGTTTCTATTTAATTAAATTGTGAAATAATTTTCCGAGAGGACAGAATATTGCAGAGAATATAAATGGGCATTTGGTTCAACGAAGCAGCTGGAATAGCTGTCCAGTTCAGTTCTGAACAGGGTAACTATTTGTATCTCAAAATGCAGTGTCTTAACATTTAAGAGATTTAGGACTCTGCAGTCGCCACAGCTCTCATCAGCTGAAAGAATCGAAAGGTTACACTAACCCTTGCTGAGGAGAATGTGAATAGAACCGATTACAATTTCCCTTTAGAGACGAAAGTGTTTGCTGTCAAATTAAGTAAATACAAAACCCAAAGTGTGTGCAGAACAACATTATTATAGTTTGCTTATTATCAATTCCAATACTTTTCCAACAGTTTTTAAATTTGCTATACATTTTAGTTTACTTTCAGTTTGTTTTATTAATGGTTTTGTGAGTTTTAGTTTAGCTTTTAATTTATTTTCTTTTAATTTTAGTTTAAGTAATTATAGTTTATCAGAGTTAAGTAGTGTTTGCACTAACTCTTGTGCAAATCTTCTAGTGATGAAATAAAATTGTTTAACAGACACCAAACTTAAAAACATTTAAATGCAACTTAAATGTATAAATGTAAAGATTATGAAGGATTGAGACAAAATCTGTCATACAGTTAAACACACCTAGTTGTTGTTGGGTTTTTTTAGATTAAGAAAGGATAGAACACGTTTTATTTTATAAAGATTTTTTATTATTATTTCAACAATTATTATACTTGACTGATGTGTATGGCCATGGAGGCATTAAGAATAAGTACCTATTCATTTTGAAAATGATTATAATGATGAAATAATATTATAATTGTATTTATTATAGTTTACTCTTAGATTTAAGAAAATATTTAGCTTTTTTCAGTTAACTAAAATGATTTTTGACCAATGGTTTTATTCTAAATACCTTGGTGCAGAAGCCAGTGAAAAGCAGTGGTGTAAAGTAATGAATTATAATAGTCAAATTACTGTGAGTAGTTTATTTTTGTGAGGTTACATTAAGCCTTTTTTGGTTAATTATGAAATCACATTTACAATGGTTAAACCAGCTCATTAACATTAAACATCTAATATATTTACATACTAAAAATGTCAGAAACACCATCAAATCTAAACAGTGGATTAACTCAGTCGATACAGATGATTCCAGAACAGGAAGAAAAAAAAACTCACAAAAGTGTAAAGAAAAAGTTAAAAAAAAAACAAATCTTCAAGAGGAACTTCAAGCACATGAAGCTGCATCTACTTCAAGTATTTACCATGTGAACATGTTGAGAAAGTCGTTGTATTCCAGGTTAAGTAGATACAATAATCCAAAAGCACAAAGTTGTCGAGCACCATCTCCTCTTCCGGGACAGCTGACATTCAGCACAGTTCACAAGGCTCTTAAAGTTCATCAAGCTGCTGCTTACTGTTTCAAGAATTCCCATTTTCATTGTAGTCATCTGTGTTTCCAATGCCCATGTATGTTAAAAAATATAAAGTAGCAATGTCAATACTAAGTCTACATGTATCAAATACATATAAAAATGCCATTAATATAATTTTCAAAAATACTACTCCTGTAGGGTAATTTTAACTGTTTAGGGAAGAATGTGGTTGAATACATAATTATTAGCATATATAGTAATTAACTTTCCATACTGTGAAATTCCAATATGAGCAATTACATATAGCAATTCTTCGAAATATCATATTTTGTGTTCAACAAATGAAACTTCTACAAGTTTGAACAACTAGGTGGTGAGTAAATGAAGTCAGAAAACAAAAAAACAGGCTTTTGTTTAACACAAACTGAAAATTCTGTCATAATTGACTCTCCCTTCACTTGTTCCAAACCTGTTTGTCTTTCTTTCTGCTGTTGAACAAAAAAAAAACCATTCTAAAGAAAGCTGGAAACCTGTATCCATTGACATCCATAGTATTTGTTTATCCTGCTATGAAAGTCAATGGTTTACCAGTTTTTAGCTTTCTTCAAACTATTTTCTTTTGTGTTCAACAGAAGAAAGTAACTCGCAAAAGTTTGAAACCACATGAGGCTGAGTAAATAGTGAGGAACTTTTCATTTTTGGGTGAACTATCCCAATATTTAATATCTTCAAGTTGAAAATCGATAAGGCAGTGTTGTGTTTTACATAATATTTCTTTTTATAGTAATTATATAAGGCTAACGTTACAGTAAATGATAACCGGTAACACAACTACGTGAACTTCAGAAACGCCTCATGTGTTAACAGTCAGCATTATAGCGAGTCGCGGCACATGGCAGCTCTCATACACCCAAATTACATCTTAGAGCTAGCAGTATTTGAGACTGATATGGAATAAACAATTACTCAACTGTTAAAAGGGTACTTACTGTGGAAGCCATAGTGGTTTATTTGCACTTTGCTCAGCAATGGTGGCTTCACGTTACGATTTCACTGAATTAAAAAAAAGAATTATGTTATAACAGTTAGCTTACGTTTCGTGTGTCTCATCAGATCGACAGTTAACTGTATTGAAGTAATAATTTAACAATAAACTGCAACTTAAAGTGCATGGAGAGATTAGTATGGTAAAAACCGTAGGTTAGATATTACAATATTACAGGCTACACATTACAGGCGCAAATTCAGTTTTTCTGCTAGTAACGTTAATGTACCTAGGTCTAACATTGACGGCACGTAATACCAAATGCTGTTAATTTTTATGTAGAAATTACTGCGAATGCACATAGTTAAACTAAAACATGATTCAACAAATATAGAATTCAGTACCCACCGTAACTTTGCTAAAGAAAAAACCGTCTGAAAATTCGTCGGATCTCTGCGTCGTCAGCCGAGCACTGCTGCGTTGAGTCCGTTGATTCTATGGAACTTGAATCTGCTCCAAACAACGGCTCTCATGCGCATGCGTGTTCTGCTTCAAGGTTTGTTGGCCAAACACAGATATTTCACTTCTGTTTGATAAATTGGCTAAGCATAATTTAATGTGTTTGGTGAATATATATTTTAATTTTAACTTCAGACCATCAGCTAGAATTAATACAGTGGATTTTATATTTGAGGGTAATTATTGGGAAGTAATTTTTGGGTCAATATTTAATTGTCAGTTTCCACTATTTTTCAAAAAAGTCACTACAAATGTTTTATTAAAGGTTATGTACAACCCCAAATCACAAACGGTAGGGACAGTATGGAAAACGCAAATAAAAAAAAAGAAAGTAGCGATTTCCAAATTTACTTTGACTTGTATTTTATTGCAGATAATACGTAGACAAAATATTTAATGTTTTGTCTGGTCAACTTCGTTTCATGGGCAACGCAGTGGCACAGTGGGTAGCGTTGTCGCCTCACACCAAGAAGGTCTCTGGTTCGAGCCTCGGCGGGGTTAGTTGCCATTTCTGTGTGGAGTTTGCATGTTCTCCCCGTGTTTGCGTGGGTTTTCTTCAGGTGCTCCGGTTTCCCCCACAAGTCCAAAGACATGCGCTATAGGTGAATTGGGCAAGCTAAACTGTCCGTAGTGTATGTGTGTGAATGAGAGTGTATGGGTGTTTCCCAGTGATAGGTTGCAGGGCATCCGCTGCATAATACATATGCTGGATAAGTTGGCAGTTCATTCCGCTGTGGTGACCCCTGATTAATAAAGGGACTAAGCCAAAAAGAAAATGAATGAATGATTTGTAAATATACATCCTATCTTGTCATTCAGACCTGCTGCACATTCCAAAAAAAGTTGGGACGGAAGCAGTTTAGGGTTAGTAATCAGGTAAATTGATTAAATAATGATTGTAATTATGATTTGGTACAAAAGCAGCATCCAAAACAGGTCTAGTCCTTTAGGAACAAAGATGGTCGGAGGATTGCCAGTTTGCCAATAAATATGTGAAAAAAAAACTATTGAAATGTTTAAAAACAATAATCTTCAAAGAAATATAGGAAGATATTTGGATATTTTACCTTCAACAGTGCAAAACATAATTAAAAGCTTTAAGGAATCTGGAGGAATTTCAGTGCGTAAAGGACAAGGGCGCAAGCCTAAGCTGAACAACCATGACCTCCTATCCCCTCTTGAGGCACTGCATCAAGAATCGGTATTCATCTGTAAGCAATATCTCCACATGGGCTTAATACTAATCTGCCATGTACCACAATATGTAGTTACATCCAGAAATGCCAGTTAAAACTGTACCAAAAGAAAGCCCTATGTAACTTGCACTTCTGTGATGGCACCATTAATGCTGAAAAGTACATATAGATTTTAGAGCACCATATGCTGCCTTCTTTTCCAGGGATGCCCATGCATATTTCAACAAGACAAAGCAAAATCACATACTGCACAGATTAAAAAGTCCTGGCTGCGGAGAAAGAGGATACAGGTATGTGACTGGCCTGCCTGCAGTCCCAACCTGTCTCCAATAGAAATTGTGTGGCGCATTTTGAAGTGCAAAATGCAACAATGAAGACCCCGTAATGTTGCCCACCTTAAGACTTGTTTGCAGAAAGAATGGGACAAAATTAGACCTGAAACACTTTATCACTTGGTGTCTTCAGTCCCTAAACATCTTTTAAGCGTTGTGAAGGAATGGCAACATTACAAAGTGGTAAATATTGTAGTGTTACAAGTTTTGTTGCAAAAAACAAAATTGGACCAGGTGTTTATTTAATTTTTTTTTATAAGAATCATGAAGAACACATTAAGTAGGTGTCACATAAATAGGGGTATCACACCAAAGGACAACAAAACTTAATTATATTATGTGCTGTTGTCTTGTCAGCAATGGAATACAAGTCAAAGTAAATTTAGAAATCACTTCTTTTTTATTTGCGTTTTCCATACTGTACCAACTTCTTCTGATGTGGAGTTGTATGTTCTATTATGTTTAATAATATTTTCTGGGCCTCACAGTGGTGCAGTGGGTAGCATGTTCGCCTCACAGCAAGAAGGTCGCTGGTACGAGCCTCGGCTGGGTCAGTTGGCATTTCTGTGTGGAGTTTGCATGTTCTCCCTGTGTTGGCGTGGGTTTCCTCCGGGTGCTCCGGTTTCCCCCACAAGTCCAAAGACATGCGGTATAGGTGAATTGGGTAGACTAAATTGTCCGTAGTGTATGTGTGTGAATGGGTGTGTATGGATGTTTCCCAGAGATGGGTTGCAGCTGGAAGGGCATCCGCTGCGTAAAACATATGCTGGATAAGTTGGTGGTTCATTCCGCTGTGGCGACCCCAGATTAATAAAGGGACTAAGCCGAAATGAAAATGAATGAATGAATGAATAATATTTTCTTTCATTTTAGTATGAAGAGCATCTACCACTGACATCATTCCGTCTCTCCTAGCTGGTTGCCCACTGAAGCCAAGCAGGGTTAAGCTTGTGTGGGAGACGTCCTGATGAAACTGGGTTGCTGATGTACAGTAAGTGTTGTTATTAAAGCCAGCAGCAGGTCTCACTCTGTAGTTTGCGTGAGTCTGTAGTTGCCCCAGATCAAGAAATAAAGCTACAAAAGCTGTCACTGGGGTGATACCTTTTAAAAAGGTACTTGCTTATGCCTAAAGGGTCTATATTTGTACCAGAAGGTACATATTAGAACGCAAAATCTTCTAAAGGTGTACTGTGGATTTGACAAATAGGCAGCAAAAAAAAAAGAAGCTTGTTATGTAAAACACAGGTTTACCAAAATCTATATATTTATGTAGTTTGAAGTCTGTTAAAAAAAGAAAGAAGGGGACACTAACTATATCCATTCCTTCATGTTTTTTTTTTAATTATTTCCATTCTTACTGAACTGTAACTTAAATACCTCCTATGACGTGACATAGAAAGAATTAAGAAAAACAACTCTTAATAATATACAAATCATCTAAGAGTGATTTAGTTTTGTTGTCACTTATCACTTATCTTCATATAGTGCTATTTATTTTATATTAAATTATGAATAATATTAGTTTTGCTCCATTACTTGTTGGACATTTTTAATAAATAGGGGTGTCACACCAATGGACAACAACACTTAACAATTATAAAGTGGTTCCAAAAATGTTAAATAAATGAGACAAAGACTTAACAGATGCAAGTCATGGGCTTCACAGGGGGCTTCAGTCTGCATGATCTTGAATGAGGGCCTTTAGCTAATTAAAGTTTTCTGTGCAATTGCCTTATTTAAAATTAGCATATAGTGTCACACCAGAGGACATGGTTCTCAGTGACAATCTATCAAGTTCCTATGTTTTTAGAAATATATGAACATTAAAAAAATGATTGCCATTAACTAAAATAGCCACTTAAAAATTAGGCCTGGGGTATTTATTAAAGATTTTTATGATTTCCTTTTAGTTTATAAGAGCTGTAATTTATTGAACTATGCTTAAGACAGTCACACCATAGAACAGTTTTGAGATTTGGCTCAAAAATATTAAATAACGCTGCAGATTTTATAACAATGGGTCATACAAGACAGAATTGAACCATTTACTGGATTTTAAATGATATCAACACTAATTCTATCAATTTTAGTCATGTGTGACATTGAAACATGTCAAAAATAAAATAATAAAATCAATATATGGAGCCTTTAGGTACAAATGTGTACTTTACAAAAAAAAAAAAAGGTACTGCACCAGTGAGAGCATGTGGATCTTTATTTCTGAGAGTGTGTAGTGATGGAATGAAGATGTTAAACCAAAGTCCTGGATGTTCTACAAAAAAAGAGTAGAGGTGTGACTTTAGCATCCTGGCCAAGTTTATTACTTCATTAATAATTGTATCATAAGTTGTATATTAATTAAATCATTTAATTATTTGGTTCAATTAATTAAACCAATCAATGAAATAAAAAGCTTATTTCATTGATTGGTTTAATTAAATGAACCAAATAATTAAATGGTGTGACTCTGGTGTGACACTTTTTAAACATTTAGCATTATTTATTTATTTTTAAGTATTTTAATAACAAACACAACTTTAAGTTAAAAAAAATTAATTACACTGTAAAATATGAACACATCATTAACACATTAAGACATCTTAAGACACCCCCACCTCCCCTCTCACACTTTTCTCGAGTTCAGTAAGATTGAAAAGCCTGGTCGTTCCTCTAGGAGCGCTTGTCAGGTAAAGTTGAATCCTTCATAGAGCGCCCTTCAGTTTCAAACTTTGTCCTTTTCTGTCATAATGGAAAGATGCGTATTTATCTCAACAATTTATACCTCACACTTAAACTGGGGATGCTATTCTGGCTGAAGAGTCTTCTAACATATACGACGTGTAGTAAATGTCTCAAAACGGGAACTGCGGTATGGCACGAATGCGTGAAATCGAGCCACCTTGAAGTGCGCTGATAAAAGTAACAGCCTCCACGTGACAACAACATTTCTCATTGGAGCAGCGCGGCAAGCAGAGCTTTAACCAACCAGTCTACTATAAACAAAAAGGAGAATTATCGCTTACAAGCATTCTACTTTGGACACAACGTCCATAGCTGCCCTGTTTATTAATCAATCAATCTAAAAACATGCAAAGCATAAATACAACGGGATTGCGTGTGTGCTGCCCAAAACCACTAGATGGGGCAGTAGGATTAAATACTGCACTGCTTTAACTGGAGCCACATGTCTGTGAGTAAAATAATCATGTATAAAACACTCCTGAAATGAAAAATTTAAATCCCGCGTGGACCAGCTGGGTTTGTTTATAACTCAAAGATACATAAAGTACTCGTAGCAGATAAAGATTTGTCTACACTATATTATGTTAATAACGAAGTGTTTACAAAGGGAAGATGTTGCTGCACATCCAAATGCAATTATTCTGCAGTCAATGGCTAAATGCAGCGCGCTTGATTTTACCTCCAGTTTGCTTGACCTTCACTTAAATCAACTCCCGTTAATTATTTAATACGACTGGCAAAAATGTAAACATTTCTAGGATAAATTGGTGTTGTAACGCTAAACATAACTGGATGCTTTATAATTTGGATCAACTCCAAAATTTCAAAACAGTACTTAAACACGTGGCCTAGCCGATTTTTGTGCAGTATGCTATTATTCCATTACAAATAGCCCAGGTATTCACCTTTGGGAATCCTGATAACTAGCAATTTTCAAGTTGTAAAATCTTCAAACTACAGTAGAATAACGAATACCTGTATAGAAAGCCCTCCATCATAAACAACAGCCAAAGACAAATGCTAATTTTAATTTATTGTAGAACACTTATAGGCCTACTGGTTTGTGTGTGTGTGTGTGTGTGTGTGTGTGTATAAAGAACCAGCATCAAAACATACCTAACCAGTAAGGTTTTTTTTTTCAGCATGGTTGTTTCACTTCATCTAATACATTTTGTGAAAATTGCCTTTTCATATATCCTTGTGGATATGAAAGTTATAGGATAATGAGGTGTGGCGATGTACTGGGAATATGCACAGACGGTTTGTAAGAGAACACCCCAGCAACTGAATTTCAATTTTGAAAAACATTTGGTAATCTATCTAGTCTTTTAGTCTTCACTTCCATTTTAAAGTGCCCTATACTTTCAACCACTTTTTTAATCTAAAGAGAATATTTTCTGTGGTAATCAACAATGCAGCAAATGTAGATCAAAGAATTATGCGAAATTATAAAAGTTGTTACAAATAAATCAATCACAAACATTTTACCAAGATTTAATGTACATTTATTCTTAACACGTGGAACATATAGTATAAAGATTTCATACGGAATAAATGATATTCATTAAGCCAAAAAAGGGGAAAAAGGAATTTACAACAAGTTTTTAGCTACATCTGAAATACAAATATGAATCCATAGCATTGGAATCAACTAAGGAAACCGCTGGAAAAGAAGGGAACCAAACTCGTTTATTGAATCTTCGTTCTGGTGAATGGTGATGAAATCAGCTAGAGTAATGGACTTGTCTGCTTTGATATATCCCTCTACAAGTTCAACGAAAGGAACTGAAATGTTGTGTGTATGGGATCGCAAGGGCAAAAGATTGCACTCCTACAACCAGAGATGTAAGGAGAGGAAGGTGGTAAATAAACACATGGCAATGCGCAATGAGAGATCTGTTGAGTGAAACCTTTAATTCGTCAAAGATTAAAAACGGTGAAGAGCGCCATAAGATGAGAGAAAGAAAAAGAGCAAAGTGTAATTTACAACATCATTATATACACTGCAGCCAGGACTGCATCTAGAGCTCAAGACCAGTCCTAAGAGGTGATTTCTTTAAGGGTCAAGTCATACAATCGAGGGACAAAGAAGAGGTCGGGGTGTTGTAGGTTCACGTTACTTTGGGGGGAAAGCCATTTTTTCCACATGAACTAAAATCATTTTTAAAAACTACAGTTTTTTTGCTGCCAAGCCAGCATTATCTCAGTGTGAAACAGTATTGTTACAGTATGTTTACAGTTTTAAGGTGTACAGTACAGAAAAAAGTCCTACAATCTACTGCACAGGCCTCCCATTTACATGTCTGTTCACAGCCAACGACCTGGTTCCTTTAGGGCTAAGTATATATAATCCAAGTTACAGCAATTTATACCACACACCAGAGTCTGAGTCCATTTAGACTCCAAGAACCAGATTATAGTCATCTCCATGCCCATCCACACCCAGAAGCTGAACGAGCAATATTTTCCCCCAAACTCACTGTAAACGTGACAGCAACTTTGGTTACAGTTTGGTTTTGTGTGTGTGTGTGTGTGTCTTTTTTGTAATTTTATTTTTCCTTACAAAAAAAGTCCAAAGGGCAGCGCACTCTTGCAGGCGAGGATCTTGATCGGCACATCCATGTTAGTTTAACTCTTATCCATATGTGTTAAATCCATCGCAACTTAATGGTATATCCTTCCTTGAGAGCGAAGCAAGGGTAGACAGGATAGACAGTGGAATCTGAGGTGATTTTGCATAAATAAAAAATGAACATAGTTTCGCTATTAAATTTTCTCCACTAACGCAGACACACACACATTAAAAAAAATAGTGGGGAAAAACAGGATCACCCCCACGGCTGTCATGACTGGCCGATCAGAAAAAGTACGTCACAGATTACATGGGACACCAAAGAGTTCATGAGTGGGGACACAGATATGTCCAGTAGCCGTGACTCATACAGCGTGAACTCTGAGTGGTTCTCTTCCACTTTGGCAAGGGCGTGCAGGGCACGTGCCGCCCGCCGCATCATGTCCACACTAGTGGGCTCGAAGGGGGAACCTTGTAAGTGCAGTAACGAGCCCTGACTCTGTTGGAATTGGGTGGCTGCAAGACTGTCCTCCAAGAAGCCAAGAAGGTTTCCAACACTTCCTTTCTGCACAGCAATAGCCCGGGCAGCTACGGTATCGCCTTGTGCCAGATTAGCTAGCAGTACCACTGCCATCTCCCGGCAGACAGTTACTTTACGGTCGCCAACCATGCGCACAAGGGAACCATAGAGCTTCTCCAAACGGCTGAAAGGTGGCGTAGCCAGAATGAGGTCTACATTGTTATCCTGGATGCTAAGCTTACTGAGGGTTTCGAGGACAAGCCTCTGGGGAGACAGTGTCCCATTGAGCCCCAGCGTTGGGAACGGATCAATGGCTTCTGCCGAAGGGCACACAGCCCAGTGGAGCAGGCCGTCCAGCAGTGGTAGGCAAATACTTTCAGGGTAGATGGACAGGTCCAGCTGGCCTGAGATGTTTGCTAACGTGACCAAGCAGTTTTCCCGCAGAATCTCAAGACAGTCCCACCACCACTCATCTCTCTCACAGCTGACACCTTCATCTTCCTCCTCTTCTTTCTCATAGGTAACAGGTGCCTGCTTGCGTTCAGGATGCCAGTGGTGCAACAGCACAAGTCGTCCAAGTAACAGCAAAAGTCCTGGATGCTTCGACATCTCCAGATCATTGCCAGGAATGAAGGAAAGACTCCGAACAATGTTAGAAACACAGATGCAGCGACGAGCAAGTGCATCCTGCCAATCCGAGAGAGTACAGAGTGGGGTTTCATCCTTGCTGTGTGGTTCATCCTCCAAGATCTTGATATTGTGACTCTGTTGTGCAAGATCGATGCCAAAAAGAAATGTATTCTTCTCCTTGTCACTAACCTGGTTGCCTCTGACTGCTTCCTCAGTCACAGAGCCTCGCCTCGCCGACAGGACATCATCAATGGTGGCCGTTATACTTGTTGGCGTGCTTGATGTTGTAGTGCTTTTACCTTCCAACGATGGTTCATCTTTGGATGCCTGAACTTGTACTTGCTGTGGCCCTTCATTTGTCTGAGCCTTTTCAGCATCACCCGTAACAGTCTCCACTATTTGAGATACCTTTTTACGTGGCTCAACATTCACTGGCACTCGTTTCCGATGCTTCAAGAGTTCCATCTTGCTTTCAAAATGTGTTTGTATGTGCTCTGTAGTGTCGCCACCACCCACACTCCAATGAATAAGACCACTATCAAAAGCTTGTCGCCTACCTAATTTACTAGTATTCCCAATGACAAACGGGTCTTTTTTCCTCAAAATCTTAATGGGAAGCTTGTCAAATTTACTAGCCTGCTTTGGCCTTTCCTGGGAGGCACTTGTGTCCTGCAATGGGGTAGATGATCTGAGATGATCTTTACACAAAGTATCCTCACCTTCCCTATCTTCTAATTCATTCTTATCATTGGATTTTAGAACTTGCGTAGACTCCTCTTTCTCCTGCTTAATCTGGACCTGTGATGTTTGCACAGTGTTGTTTTCTTGATCTTCTTCATCGTCCTCATCATCCTCTTCCATCTGTTCTGCCTCTGGCCCCTCCTCATCAGAAATCTCGGGGTCAATGGCATCTGGGTCAATTAGGGTACGCTGCCCAGGGTCTCCAACCTCATATTCTTTCAAGATTCCAAAGATCTCAATGAGGCACCTTCGGAAATACTCAACAACGAGCTCAAGAAAGCCAGGAAGCTGCAATTGTAACAGAGATGCATTAAAGATAAGTAATACTACTTGATCAACCTCACGCATCTTAACTCATACTGCCTTTAATATCTACTCACCTGGTTCAGGTTGAAGTTAGAAATGCTATTGTCATCATAGAGAAGAATATTAATGGTATCCAAAGCCCATGTGCTCTCAGCTAACAAGCCTGACTTGAGGGACATCATAACCCTCCAGGCTTCTGGTGTTCCTGAAACAGAACAAAATCCATTTATCAGACTACTACCTAAATCATTAAAGACACAAGTACTCAGTGGGAATAAAATAAAATAAAAAAGCCTCTTACCAATATCTTTCATGGTAAGCCGACGACGTGGTTTTAGAATGGGCTGCGAGGCCTCTATTGAACCTGGTGGGAATGCAACGTCTCTCCGAATCATAGGGGGCTGTACTGGTGGCTGAGCAATGTGTGATGCAGGGACTGGGGGTCCAGCTTTCTGAATTTTCATCCCTGGGTGCATGTATGGAGACTTGTTGGGTGAGGTCCTGTTCTCCATTGGTCTTGGCATGGGTGCAGGGCTGGATACTTGTGGAATGTGGTTCTGGGAGGATTGATAGTTGGGCTGAAGAGGTCTGGACATTGGAGGCCCAGAGGCTACAGGCCCATATGGGGGCTGCCGCTGGTTAACATGGCCAGGCCAGGGTCCCTCTTGGTTCATGCGCTGATCTGAAGGCATCATGTCCTCAGAACGATTCATGCCATGGTAAACTTGGCTTTGAGAAGGGACACCAGGTGGCCCTTGGCGGTTATGATAATTTGGGTAGTTCATCTCATTACGTCCTGGCCACATGGGACCTTGGGGTCCGTCAGGAACCGAAGGCATAGTGCCACTCATGGAGCTACCCATCATCTGCGGTGGCATGGAAGGCTGAGAGTTTGGACCACCTACATTAGGTCCTCTATCTCGTCCAAAGCCAAAAGGAAATTGGCTCTGTGGGCCTGGTGGGCGTCTTTCTGAGCCTGGATAGGTGTTATACTGGTTATACATATCTGATTGGGACTGAGGTCCACCTGGGGCCTGGGGACCTTGCTGCTGACCACTGAAGGGGTACATGTCCCCTTCATGACGCTTTGCAGGAGGGCCATAAACACCATCAACTGGTCTCTTCTGTGTGTAATTCTGCATTTGTGAAAGTTTAGATTTTAGTAAAGACACACCTGTTAACAGTAAAAAAAAAAAAAAAAAAAAAAGTTGTTGCACTGACCGGTTGTTGTTGTGGATACATTCCTGACTGTTGATTTGGGTATGGTCCACTAGGGGGAGCTCCTTGGCCAGGGAATTGATTACTGTATGAATCATGTCTGAAAAAAGGCACAAACAAAACGTTTTTCACATTTTGAAAGGCACAAAACAAAACAAACAAACAAACAACAACATTATAAATAAGTCTTTTAATTAAGCTTTCTATACAACATATGTTTATTTTAATTAAGTGTTAACCTCTGCTGCTGTGGAGGCCGGTTAGGTGAGTACATCCCTGCATCTGCACCGGAAGGCATCATGTTGGGTTGTGGACCCATATTCCCATCTGGGCCCATACTTGAATCTGGTCTGTGAGGAAATTAAGAAAGTGAAAAATGGCAGTTTAAGATGATATTCCTCGGATTAACAAAAAAACATAGAAGAAAAACAGTTAAAAAAATTTGCAAAGCTATAACCTTGATCAAATTTCTGAAGAAAAACTATCACTATACTGCTGGCTGAACATAATTTAAAAGTTAAATGATTGGAATAAATGCTCTCACCTTCTGTCGTATCCTGGACCATATGGGTACTGTTGTCTTTGACCCATCTGCATATTCCCCATTGGTCCTTGGGATGCTCGATTATATTGTTCACCCATGCCACTATTTGGGCCTTGCCCTGGGTTCATAAACTGCTCACCCGCTGAAAATGAAAGCAGAGTCACGCTAAATGTCCTCTTTTAAATATGTACAATTTATGAATCTTATCCAGAAAAGATTTTTACTTCATGATTAATCAAGTAAAATGTTACATTTTAAGTGTTATACATTTAAGTGGTAAATAATTTGTTTTTAATATTTGTGTTTTCGTTAGCATTATCAAAGATTTTTCCCGTAATAAGTCCCTGTTATAAGAATAACAGGATATGAATAATTTTTATGAGCGCAAACATTTTGGAAGGCAGAAATGGCAAATTAAGTAAACTACCTACAAACTACTGTAATTGAGTAAGTTCAATATCATAGTAGCACTACTTTAAGAAATCACATGATAATGGCTAGAGATAACTCCCAATCAGAAAGATTTCCTCAAACAGATAAATTCACAAAAGAAATACTTAATATTTTACTATAAGAACATGACCGAAATAGATACCTTTTCTCATACCACCAAAGGGGTCCTTATTTGGCTCAAAAGGTCCCATACGGCCCATCATGTCTGGTCCACCCATACCAGGTTGATATCCTGAATTTGGGGTCACAGAGTTACGTCTTGAAAAAGCTGGATCCCCACCATCAGCAAACGGGTCTTGCAAATTCACACTACTCCTGTGTGAGAAAGATAAGGAAGGTGAGCTTACTTGTGAGACTACGAACCTTGAAATTCATTCTTAAGGTCCTGTCCAAATACAGAAAGAGACAACACTGACACACACCTAGCACCAGGCATAGGTGGCATCTGACTGTGTGGTGTTGAGGCAGGTGTAGGGGGCTTCAGGTCTCCACCTTCGGCCATAGAACTGCTGGTTGACTGAGGCGTCTGAGGACCCTGTAACGATCCTGATCCAGCTGGGGAGGGAAAAAAATTAGAAGATGCATATTGACAGTCAGCTAAAGTAAATGTAGCCATTTTTAACTTTATGCTATATAAAACCAAATATCCCCAATCCACATGGCTATAATTTAAACATCAATTATATGTTCTGACTTGCTGCGACTGTCACGTCAGCAGCACTTTCACTGTCAGTGTGGACAGACAGCATTGCCAACGAGCAGTGACACACTTTCGAGGAAATCGCTGAGCTCGGCTCATTTGGCAACCTTCCCCAGCTTGAAATCATGCTGCTTTTCATGCCGCTTAATCTCATTTGAGGACTTTCCCCCACCGGTGACACAGGGAGAGGTGCTATGCCAGCTAAGTGCTCGGAAAGTAGCATCCTTAGATTTGAGGGTCCATAAACCAGCATGACAGACTCCCCATTACTACCACACAACTAGCAGCTAACAACACATTTACCACACAGCTGAGTGCTCAGTCATGTTTTGAAGAAGGCTATATGCTTCAAAGGTGTTCAGCTGGATTGCTTGAGTACTCAAACCCAAATCATCAACAACAACAACAAAAACATCTAACAACTTAAACATATTGCTGGTCTTCAAACAGTGACAGGTTTTGATTTTTCTGACCAGACTTGGTGCTTTTACCCATCCCTACCCACAAGATCACCATGTTTAAGTAAACATGATGCAATAGTGGATGTGTCAGAATGAAGGGAATGATGAGGAGGGTGACGTACAAATGTGTGTGTGGATGAACGGCATGTTTGCATGCCACATGTTGTGGCTCATCTTGCGGCCAGCTAGAGGACGATTACTACTGGCACGCCTGTCAGATGACTCATGCTTCCATTCATTAACTCGTACACAGACTAGGGTCACCGGCAGGTCAGACGTATCCGTATCTAGCACTTCACACATGCTCTTTAACACACACACACACACACACACACACACACACAATACCTCAGCCTCCCTCCTCTGGGCAAGGATATCCCTTGAACGCAGATAAAGAGAAGGGGGAGGGTGGGAAAAAGGGGGCAAAAAAAAGATGAGGAAGAAAAGCCCAGCTTGACTTTACATATCACCACCCCCTTGTTTTTTTGTTTTTTTTCTCCCATTCATCTTTTTTTGGCTTAGTTCAGCCCTCCAGGGGTTTGCCTCTGAATCCTAAGGCCAGGAAGAAACCGTCTGGAGCAGGGAAAAAACACAGTCAGCCTGGAGCACCTGACCTGGTGCCAAGCAGACATGCTCTACATCACAGGGGATCCCCTTTAACTTGCCCCATTTCTCTTGTAATCGCAGTCACTGTCAACTAAATTTACTCTCTGGCTCTCACAGTCTTTTACATGAGCGGTGTTTTTGGATTGGGGAAAAAAATATGAATGGAGCAAAACAGAACCCAGTCATCTCCTCAAGTGTATTTAACACCCAGGCTTTTTGCCAGTTTGTACAATAAGCTGGAAAATCTGCCATTGTTGAAGAGAAATGCAGTATTTGCTACAGTAAATACACTCAGGATGCATTTCCAGTGCACAGATTCATCTATATATATTTTTTTAACTAACACACCATATTAAAATACAGCACAATGAACTGAAAACTACAGGGACACTTGAAAGACCCATGTGTACAAAGAGGATAATGCAGGGTTTTTTCAGCTATTCTGATTATTTACTTTGGTCAAGATGAGGAAAACTACACTTTTCAGCCATTTAAAACAACAACCGTCAAACTGTTTGAAAGTATAATTATTTCACAATGTTCAATTTTCAGTTTTATCAAAATCACACACTTTATGAACCAATATATCATAAATACTGTTATGAGTATTAGTATTTTATTAAAACAAATTAATAGGCCAAAACCAGGACAAAACAGATGGTTAAATTATGCCAGCATCACCCAACATGAATAAGCTACAGCAGTAGCAACAGTCTAAAGTCACAACATGTAACACTTATTGTAAAAGCTGCATACATTTATGCTAAACAGTTTGAAATCATTTTTAAAATGCAATAATAGGTTGCACTGTTAAATCATCCATAAAACAATCTCACACACACACTAGTAAAAAATAAACAATGGCCAAATAAAAACTAATGAAAAACCACAATATTAAAAATCTTGTTTATATTGGCTGCAAAACACAAAAGCTCAGAAGGGAATAAGTAAGCCATATCATCACATTTGAGGGCAGAGAGTTGTACTGTACCTAGCAGCATTGTAAATCACTATAAACTACACGGGAAATGAGCGTCAAATGTTGGTGTACAAACATTACAGGCTGTACTAAACCACAAGCTGAATTCCATTAAAACAAGACATGAACACTATAAAGATCCGCGTTTACAATCACATTAATCTAGACGGTTATAGGTGCATTATCAGGCCATCAGGAAAGGTTTTATGCCTAGGCAGTTATCATCTTTCAAGTCTGATTAAGTCAGTTTCTTGGACATCATGACCACAGTATACCTGCATTTTAGAAACTGGTGTGGAAGAAGACACAACCTTTACTTCACATTCATCTCAACTTCCCTGCACTCTGCATACCACTGTTTATCGAACTTCATAAAGAAAAATTATAAAGGAAAGTGCCAAATATCACAACAATTTAAACCATAATTGATGTTTAAGTTTGCACACCAGCATGCCATTGGATTTCACATTCACATCAAGGCATGCTCAAAAATGTGAGCTTGTCTGAACTGACCTGGTGACGGAGGCTGGACCTTGGCCTGGTTCTTTTTAGGGTCATTATTAAAAAAGTCAGGCGGCGGGTCTTCCCCTCGCTCGATCTTGCACTCAAAGGCGTAGAGACACTGGATGTACTGTTTCTTCAGAGAGCTGGCCGCACTACTGGATGTGCCCACATTCAGATTAGTGGCTAATTCCCTCCACTTCTTGTTCTTGTTCACCTGATAACAGCACACAGATTGAATTTAATGACTGGTGGGTCAAGGAGACCTTTAGTGAACTTATATACTGTACATATACAACAGAAACTAAAATAAGCATTGGTTTTGACCTGAAAGAAAATATGTATTAAAAAGACCTTTTCAGTTCTTGGTCTAATTCATTAAAGAGGGTATATAGAATTTGGAAATTCTATATACCCTCCTTGTTATTAGCGACACTAGTGGCCATCAAGTGAAGTCAACCAGTGATTTGTTGCTCGCACTATTTTGCATTTAAATCGTGACTACTTCTTTCAGAATGTGGCATTTAAAAAGCATTTAATATAGATCAAATGTCAATGTGTAATGTCAACCTATTATTTCTCTATTCTTATTTAGGAAATGTTAAATCTTGCACTAACTTCTCAGAGAGGTCTTGCTTATTTACAGAATACTGTCATATGTTTACTTGTCAGTTCTACTTAATGACATTTGTTTTATTCTAATGTGAAAAACAGCTGCCACAAAAAAAGTCAAGGTTGATGCATTGTCTCCTCCAAAAACCAAAAAAAAAAAAAAAAAAACACTAAACAGAAAACTGGAATAAAAGCAACATATATTCAGTTGAAATGCATTACACAATTGGCAATTGAAAACAAATAGTCCGATTCCTTGATATACTGGCATCAAAGTTCTTTAGTATATCACTGAAGCAGTATCTCCAACTTCTTTTTTTACTTCTAATACTCAACATGGAGACAGGCACAAAACTAAATCTAGGCTTCCAAAAACAACATTGGAAGTCAGAAAACATTTAAGCTTGTTCACCTTGGCCATAATAAGTGATTAATGTATAAAGTCTTAGGTTAAAAGCTTTGATAACAGCATTTCAGCAAGTCTAATAATATATCCAAATGAAACTCTCAAATCGAGAAGAGCTCATATCCGCACCTGAGTGAGGCCGCCAATCTCTTTGACGGACACATAGAGGCGGAAGAGGTCAAGGGGTTTGCGTCCCACAGCAGGGAGATTGCTCATGCCCATGGCCTTCTCCTCAGTGAACGCAAGGTAACGATCCACCCACATTTTCCTTTCTGGCTCTGGACCCAGCTCATACAGACGAGTTATCTTCTCATTAGTGG
Source organism: Danio choprae (assembly GCA_903798125.1). Taxonomy (NCBI): domain Eukaryota; kingdom Metazoa; phylum Chordata; class Actinopteri; order Cypriniformes; family Danionidae; genus Danio; species Danio choprae. The sequence continues at coordinate 2,038,697 of CAIGQW010000415.1, read as the reverse complement.
TGGTGGAGGAGCTTGACTTCTACAAGAACAAAAGACGAAAACAGCCGAAACGGTTGCAAATATTAGATTCCTGCTGTTTGGTATAGGCAAAAACACACAATTTTCATAAACAGGAAGCAGTGGGGGTATATCAATGTTGTGTATATATGCAATGCGCAATTCACTGGAAAAGCATTTTCATTAATGATGTATAAAGCCAGGACTGCAGGGAGCAATTTCAAAACCCCTGAATGTGCGTTACTCTCGCTGTACATTCACAACTCTCCATACAGATGATCAGTCAAGCGCTGTTCACAGAGCTCAGGGCAGCTTAGGAGAGGCATGCTGGCCTACAATACAGCCCAGACCCATTTAAATATTAATAGCTCTTCACCTTTTTCGATTCAGTCTTAGGAGTCCCATCCACTTTGTTATTCAACTTTTGAGTTTGGTTGAGCTTGTCCATGCCAAACTCTGGACTGGGAGCCATGCCTGTGAAAGAAACGTAAACACTCTGTCAGTGTAGGCTTCTTTAATTAAGATGCAAAAACTAGATAAGTCCTCACCAATGTAACGCTATTTTTAGGGTTCCTATTTTTGTTGTAGCTGTCCTACAAAAGGTTTACATCTACTGAAGGTCTAAATCACTTTGGTCAGATTTTACAATTTCAGCTCTCAAGACTCTGAACACTTGTATATACAGTGTTGGGAACAGCAATGATGCCACTGGTTTTACCACATAAATTCAAGCTTGAGACCTCACCCTTTGGAATGTAAAGTGGATTTGAGTTTGCAGCACAGAAAATAAGCATCTTCTCAACATTTCAATGACATGAACCAAACACCTACAGAAACTAGCATTTCAGGGTCAAATGCCACTTTCCTCTGAGTAGTAAGACTTGGCTCGCTTTACTTTGGCTTAGTTTGCTTTTTACACTGCACTTGGGTACAGTCTCAAATTGGGAAACCGTGGGAATAAGCAAAACTTTTACATGTCACATTTTAGTATAGGCATGACTTGCTTAGAATCACAACTGAGTTAGTACTAAAAAGTAGCAGGTACTACATAATGTACACAGAAGAAAACAACCAAACCGTGAGCTGTACCGAGCCGTGCAATGCAGTGGGAAGTAGATATTATTGGTAGGAAGCCAAAAAATACCATAGACTTGTATTATACAAATATGTAACAATATGTAACAACGTGGATCTGTGCTGGAAATAAGACTAAAACTACAGACGACTTATTTCAAGCAGATCAAAGCAGGTTCTCATCTGGGAGGCAATAATACTATTAATCATGCATTTTGAAAGTTTGCTGACCATTTACATTCACAAACAGCTACACTACAAGACAGCATACTACAAGAAAGGAAATATCTGAGCAAGCATAATGGAGAACTGAAATCATAGATTCTTGGGCTCCGTTTACACTAATGCGTTTTAGTTTTAAAACGGCATTTTAGACCAAAAACGATCCACGTCCACACTGGCGTTTCACCCAGCATTTCTGAACAGCTCTCCGTCCACACTACACCACTGAAAACGCACATCACGTGACCACACACACACTCTGGCATGCGCTGCAGCGTATGCGCGCATCTGAGTTCCAGGCAGTCAGCGGGTGTTTTGAGCACAGAACCCCAGGTGAGAGCTGTTCACGTCGGACGGTTCATTAAGAATCTGCCGCTGGATCTAATCTCACTATAATTTGTTAAACGTGATATTTAATTCATCTTGTTGTCTATATCTAACGACATATTCCCCGACTTTTGATCTGTTTTGGCTGAGCGCAAAAGATAAGTTAATATATTAATTTATGTAACCACGTACACTGATTCTGCACATTTGACTGATTGCTTGCCTTTATTTCCTATAATGTTAAAACTTATTGCACGCTATACTTTTAAATTGGCCATTATTGATTATTAAAACTGATATTTAGCAAAAGAGAGGGTACGTTTCTTATTTTTCACTAAAAATGAAAGGAGGCAATTATGTTATAGGCTCTGTTTTGTTATAAATAGGCATACAATGAAGATGACGATCATATGAATATGTAGCTACACAACAGGTCAAAACTTTTGGTGTCTGTTAAGTTGTTAATATCAAAATGAAAATTGACAGTTTCTTATATCATGTTTTTATTTTATGGTTAAGATAGTGAAACAATGTAGCCAGGGTGATGTCAATGAGGTTATAAAGTGTTTCCATATCAAATTTGCGAAGTCTGAACTTACAAGGAAAGGATGAAGGACTGAACTGTAGGCTACTTAATATTGAGGAAAAAGCCCCAATCAGATAGGCAAATGTCTGCAGCCACACCTCCTTTTCAGATGTCTCCGTTTTTCCCTATCCACACTGACACGGAGCAGCAGAATTTAAATATTGAAAACGGCCTCTTTAGTGTTTCCAAAATGCTCCATTTTCGCCACTCGAAAACTCTGGGGTAGTGTGGACGGAAGGCGTAACCGTAGCAAAACTTATGCATTTTAAAACTAAAACGTATTCGTGTAAACAGGGCCTTAGACCACAGATAAATCAGATTTTTTGCCAAAAACACCCAGATACTCTATTACATAACAAACCCCCCAAAATACACAGGAAGAATTCAGAAAGTGCTCACCTGCAGAGTTATTAGACATGTTGCCAGGCATGGGATACTGTCCTGCTTGATTCATCATACCTTGCATGCTGTTCATGGGTGGAGCATATGGAGACCCAGCTCCCATCATTCCCTGGTTCATGTTGGGATACCCAGGCGGTCTAGGAAAGAAAACATTCAAAAGATTTGACAGAACTGAAAAATCTTAAATAGTATGAATGACTCATAACTGATCTTCCATTGTCTCCTTCAACACGCTGCCTTCACTGTTATGATCTCATTTTCAGCTCTCACAGTATGACCAGACTAACTCCAGCTGTGCTCCCTGGGACTGTAAAATCTCAGCTGCAAGTCTGACTCTATTTGCAGTCCTTCCAGGATTTCATGATTCAGAGACTGTAGAATTTGAATGCAAAATAGAACAAAGCCTGTATTTTGGCTGTTTCTGTTTGTTTGTTTGTTTGTTTGTTTGTTTGGGGTTTTTTGCAGAGAAAAAAAAGAAACATTAAACTCACTGAAGGAATAGAATTAGCTAGTCAAAATTCATAATTCTGAGCCAAACAAATAGGTATTCAGAAGCCTGCTGCTGATTTTCATTATAAAGTGAGAAAGAATGAGAACCCTACAGAGAGCTAGGACTTTAACAAAGCATTTAAAAGACAAAACACGGAGCACACGCATTTGAGTGACAGAATTATAAATTAATACTGATCTCTTCAAATCATTAGTTCACTGCCCTGTACTAAAGATCTGTCCTATTAGTAAAATCCACCAATTTACAGATATAAAAGGTGTTGGCTAATTAGAGTTCTTTTCTTTTTTCCCAGTGGTTCAACTACTACCTGATGGTAGCTAACCCTATGATATGGGTTTTATTTGAAATTGTCAGGTAAACTCTTTCATCCAAATATGTTCTTCAACTAGGAACTGTCAGATTAGATCCAAACCTTTTGAAACAAATTTTGGCACAACTTCTCAATGACTTAACCTTTTGAAAGCAGTATGTGGTGCAGTGTACCTGTGTATGGAGTTGGACGGGCCATGGTGCATGCCCGCAGCAGCAGGATCCTGAGACTTTCTATTCATTCCAGGTGGAGGACACATTCCAGACGCCACCTGAGGAGGCATGCCACCCATATTGGGGCCCATGCCAGGGCCATACGGCCTCGTACCCATCTGTCCTGGTCCCATGCGCCCAGGAGGCATCCCTCCATAAGGGCCTCCTCCACCCTGCCCTGCCATAGGATTCATAGAGCCACCCATGCCAGGACCGCCAGGATAGTTAGCATTAGGCATGCCTCCATAACCTGGTGGTCTTGGGTAACCTGTTCAACAAATTAACAGGTTCAGCAATGTACAGTAGGCTATTGTAATGAGAGAAAAAGCTATGTTTTTGATGTTCCTAAGAAGCATTCATTCAAAACAAAGCATCTCACCTTGTGGTCCATACTGGCCACCCTGTGGCCCATAGTTGCCCATGGAGTTGTTCTGTGGGTAAGAACCCATCCCAGCATGCATTTGGCTTCCAGATGTTTGCCGAGGGGATAAAGTTGACCCAGGTTGAGGAGAGCCGTAAGGCATCTGAGGGTTCCTCATATATACTGTTGACAGAGGACACAGTTTGGCTATAGTAAACTACCCTTGAGGTTACTTTCATGCAAGTAGTTGTGGTGTGGATTCAGGTGCTCTTGATGACGTTTTTTTATTTATCTATTTTTGACTGCTGTAAAAAAAAAGCTTTTTATATCATGAAAACGTGCCATATAGGCGGTCTGGGTAAAGTTTGTGTAGACAGCAATTTCACAACCCAAACCAATATGATTAAATTAGCTAAAATAGCTGTACATCTCAAATTTTCAGTTAGTTATTAAAGCCTCCACAGAAAAATCTCCTTCCATTGTTCAGCCTGCATGGCATTTTTTATTCCAGGGTAAATCTGGAAGTGTGCAAAAAAGCTAAAAGGCTAAAGTGACAGTTGGAGAAAAAAAAAAAAAAAAAGAACTAACTGATATTTTTGACAGTGCTCCAATTCATTCTAAAACATGCAATGCATATTTAATCTGATTATACAGCTTCAGGCTAAACTGTCCTTAGCCAAACTGTAAAAATGATAAAACATCACTGTAGTCATTTCAAAATGTATCTAAACTCACCTCTATCCTGACCCATGGAGGAATGTAAAATACCATCCGACTGGACACTTGAAGGTCTGGGGGGCATCTGGTTTCCTGTAGTAGATGGGAAAGTCAATGTTAAAAAGGTAGGACACTGCACATTATCTTATTCTCTGATTTCTTTTTTTTTTTTTTCACTTCCACTTCAGGTAAACAAACTGTATAAACCGGTGTCCTACCAGGTATGGTTCCAGGTGAAAGAGGCCCCGTGCGGGAAGCAGGGCCACTAGCAGGTGAGCCAACGGGTGAAGGTGAGGGGCCACGGATCCCTGATAGGTGAGGGGAGGTGTGTGGAGAGAAAGGAGACTGTGCCGGGTTGCTCTGTTCACCTTGACTGCTGGAGACACCTGATGTGCTCACGCCTGGGCTTAAAGCACCCTCTGTGCCTGTGGGCAGATCGTCGATGGAGCCCGATAGATCCTGTATAGGACAACAAGAGGAATGGAAACATGTTATTAAAGATGTTTGGCAGGGCAAGTGTCACTAATACTGCTGCTCATTCTCAGCAATTTGCAAAAAAAAAAAAAAAAAACACCAAGTATTCGCCCTGCAGTTTGACAAGCATGAAAGACACCTCAAATCATCTGATTTATTTAGAAAAGGTGTGTTGGTCTTTTTTTTATAGAGGCTTAAAGGAGATATGGTGATGATCAAATAACATGCGAGGTAAAAAGATGATATTTGAATGTTTTGAAACAAAAAGTTTCATGAATGACTGCAAAGTTCCTCAAAAGTTTCACCTGCGACTACACTAAAACTGGAACTATTTTTTCTCCCATCTCAAATCTTTCCCTTATAGGAGCTCTGTAACTTAACAAAAAGATGAGCAAATGAAATGGCCAGAAATACTGCACAGAGGTGCACTGACGGAGAAATATGAATCATCTCTAAAAATCTGAAAATTGCAGAGTTGTGGTCCTTTTGATTTCTGAAAAAACACAACATATCTATGCCCTAGCAACCATTCTAAACATCCTGGCAATTACACTTTTCCTCCTCAGCACTGAGCATGACTTTTGCAAAATGATAATCAAAATATTAAAATATAACATAATAATGAATGAAAAAAAAGAGACTTGTGTCTTCATTACTTGTATAAAAAGAAACTCGCCTGCTTGCTTAATGCAAAAGAAAAAAAAAACTCATTACATTAAATTAAGCATGTATGATGAGCTCCAAGTACGTTCACAATGTTTCTAAAAGCCTAATTAAATTTGTTCATTTAGTAAATCAACTGTATCCCCAGAAAACGTTCTTACTTTCTAGAATCATATGGATAATTTTTAGTGTCTTGTTTTAAAAGTGTAAAAGTGTTGGATAGTCAAATAAACCAGAACCGGTTACAAAAATGGAAGAAAAAAAAAGTCAACGTAGTTTTATAATGAGTATTTTTATTTTTAGTTCATTTCATTTTTCTATCTTTTGAGCCACCTCGATGAACTTTACGATGGAGCCAACTAATTGGCAGGTCAGTTATTGACCACCTAACCAGTCTTTAAAAGCAATGAATAGGCCAGCAACCACAACAAGAACCAGTTCCTCGAGTTTTAGAGACGCAAACACAGCTCAGTTTCTTTCTAAAACAAATGTAGCTGACTTTGAGTCAAAAAGCAGAGCAAATATCAATGGAATTTACACAAAAGCTGCATAAACATGACACGTACAGCAACAGAAACCAGGCTGACAAAGCTTGTATATTATCATAACATAGGTTGCACACTGTGAAAAGGTCTATGCTCAAAAAAAAAAAAAAAAAAAAAAAAAAACATTCGCTCAGTATACATTTTACTGTTCCAAGTATCTTTGATTATCAATGCTTTTACCCATAACAGAACACCGGCTGCCTGAAAACAAGCCTGAGCAAAATGAGCAGCGACTCCATATGGGGTGTGATGCTGAAATCAATCTGGCAGTCAGTCATAAAGCCTCCCAGCGGAGGAGTGTGTGCGTGTGTGTGTGTGTGTGTGTGTGTGTGGGAATATTTACACACTAAACTGTCGTCACGTGGAGCGCATGTGTTCAGTGAAAATTTGCAAGCTCATCTGCCAGTTAGATCAGAGAAGGAAAGGGAGAAAAAAAAAAGTGGGAGTGGAACTAGACACACACACACACACACACACACACTCAAGAGCCCAACTGGAGCTTGGCCAAGTATTCCCATAGAAATCTCACACTCGCAAACTGGCTGCGGCCCCAAAGTCGGCGGTTTTGCACTTGAAACGGCGCCCACTGCTATTTTTGGGCCGTGACCTGATGGAGGAACCCCAGAGGGAGAGACAGGAGGAGGACGCTGATTCAGGCTCCTGTTTTAACTGCCACACACACTCACTCTCGGTGCATCCATGGAGAGAGTCTGTATGACCCAGGTCTACTCTCATAACAGGAAACAATCCTCTGTGGACGTGTGTTTATGTTGGCATGTGCGCGTCTAATAGGAGATTCCTGTGCGTGTGACCCATGAGAAAGGTGTTTATTACTCAAGAGTGTGGCATAAACCCACAGTCTTAATGTTCTCTGTGGTCACACAAACACACACAGAGACATGACGCAATGGCACTTGGGAATGTGATCTCAAAGCATCAGCCTTCCCAAAGCGAAGGCATTTTAATTAATGAAGAGACTCAGAGGACATAAACTGTGTGCAAGTGTGTATGTGTCTGTCTATTTTACCCAAGAACTGTGATAAAATTGTTAAGGCTGATCAGTCACTATATCAGATAAATGCGATCAATGATAACATTGATGTATAAAATAAAAGCTCAAGGCTAGGTCTGGCTCATACAACTGTGTTCGGAAGAAATATATTGATGTTACAACTTTACCAAATGTCTTGATATAGCACCCACTAGTTTTACTTAAATGTGTTAAAATGTAACATTAAGTTGTACTTTCATTTGTTACTTGTTACACATGCAAAAATGGAGCACAGTGCATCTCTCAGCTGTATGCATTTTCAATAAAGGACGTTAAGTCACCAGTCTAGGTACTTAAGGTTTCTGTGATGTAGAAATTGAAAAGTTATCAAAACAGAATTTTCATAAGTGGAATTTGGAATTGCCGTGGAATTTAGCAAATAATTGAAATAAATCACAAGCAGGACTGTACACTTGGTCCAAACGCAAGAAACTAGTTTATGTAAGTATTAAATCACAAATAGACAAAAAAGACATTTTGCATTTAATGTGAAAAAAACTACTTTTGTTAATGTAAGATTCCTTTTTTACTGTTAACTAAAATCATTTGTTATTACTCAAATAAACCAACTATCAATACTTAATATGACATTTTATAGAGATAAACTGATACATTTAAATACCAATCGTTTGGGATCAGCTGCACAAAAACGCTTCAGTGGAAACACACACTTACACCTCTGGTGTAAATTCAGCAAGTTCTACTTCTACTACAGTTACCGCTACACTTAAAGACAATGTTCAAAGTTATATGTCAAGACATTTGTTCAAACAGCTCCTTTGCACATTACTAGTTTCTTAAGCATCTCTTCCAAAGCCTTCTGTTTTGTATTTCAACATTTACAGCAAGTGGGCATGACAACGGATTTATTTGACAGCAATATATAAAAAATAATAATAAAATAAAAAAACATTCCTGAATTCTGCATCTCATCAAATTTTGTGATTTAAATTTGTCAAACGAATAGATAGAAGGTAATATGAAGAAAAAGAACACACTGTTCATTTGTAGTTCATACTACAAATTCATCACAACTACATGAACTACATGTAGTTCATACTACAGACACTGCAACAATCCAAAGCTAGATTAACAAATGCTAGAATTCTAGACATGTTTTACCCTGAAATTTAACCTAAGAGACAAGAGTTACAACGACTGAGAAAAGTTGAGACATCCAACCAAATTAAAAACAGGTGAAAAAATTTTTTCATAAAATACACTGTACAACTTAGACTCAGCAAGGCTCCTAAAAGCTTTATCACACTCACTCTGTAACTGTGGTTTCACACACAGACAGACACTTATATCAACACCAGTCACCTGACAGACGTTGAAGCTTTATCTTAACCCCTTTCTACGTCACATGACACTTTCTGACCCCGTGATCTCTAGAGGTCAGGCGGTCAGACTGGGCTCTCTTCATGACCAGGAGGTCAAGAGTACACTGTCTGAGCACAGCAATACATCACATTGCAGCAGTCATTCAGAAAGTGCCTCCATGCTTCACCTCTGTTTATCTTTCCTTCCATCATCCTCTCCTGTTCTGTCTCCCTCTGGCTGAGTTTCAAAACCAATTTGCAACAAATGCGCTTCTTAAAGCTGGAATACACTACACATATTTTGGCCGGATTGTTGCTCCAGTTTGGAGTCTGAACACATTGATATTAGTTGTCAAAAGTCAGACATTTTGCAAGCCTTTAGCACCTGTAAAGAATTGATTTCACAGAGAATAGTATGACAGAGAATATTTAACTTGAGACAACTGCTATTTTTGCAACTTTCAAACCATATATTATACACAATAAAACATACATTTGACTTCTCAATCAGTTCTCAAAAGAGTAGGTGGAAAAATACCTGTATGACCTAAGACTTCCAATGAGATTCTAAAGTGTGCATTTGTTGGGCTCTTTACTCTTTCCCATGAGGCCACATGAGAGGATTTATGAATGGCAGTGAAAGTGATACAACTATAGCGGTCACATGACATTTTATTCACACTGCCTATATTTACACAGTACTTTACCAGTCAGAAATGGTTTCAGCAAAATATAATACCTTTTATAAAATATGACATTTCAGGCAGTTTATGATTTTATCCTGGTGGTGGGTAATAAACATTATATTTTGAGCTTATATTAGAACACACCATTTTCATTTGTCATGAGTGTGGTCCGCAATGGTTTGATTGTAAAAGTTGTGTTTTCAAACATTTTAAATTAAAAATCCTATAATGTATTATGGTTTTGCAGTAGTAACTTTCTAAAACGAAATTGTGTTTTTAGCTTAAACTAAGCTTATCACTAAAAAGCATCTGTTAGTTGCAGCATAGCCAATGTACTGAACAAAAACAATTATCTTACAAATGGTTATGATGGATCGGCAAACATTACAATATCTCAGTGTTATCAAAGTGCAAAACTGTTGAATTTCAGACAGTGAGCACAAAATATACACAAGTCATAAGTCAAAATAATCAAAAGATGATTTAAAAAGAAACAATAAAAGCACTAGACATGCTAATAATGTCTTTCTAAATGTTTCAAGAGACTTTTTTTTCTAGCGTATGTGTGGCAGCCATTTTATGTTCAAATTAGCAACAATGCTAGCCTGTCCGTCAACACTCAAAACAGGGAAACATAGTTTGTTTAAAGACACAACTGCTTGTCCCAATACAGTTTTCAAAATCAATTCATCTCAGATACTCTGAAAAATATGTTTCTATCAGAAAATAGGCCACCGAGCTATGATGAATATCAACTGAGTCACAAGGCAGCCATGTTGTTTCACAGGCACCTGAGTGAAGTTCAAAAGAGAGAAAGTTCAAGTTATCTACAAATCCTACAATAATGCATTCTGATGTGGGAAATGCAGCTTGTGATGTTTTATTAATACCGGTCATGATGAGGTGAAGGGAATTCCTGTCAGCCACGGGAAACACAAGCAGACCACAAGTGGAGGGGATCTACAGTTCAGAATACAGTCATAGACTCCGTCTGACCCGTGTTGGCTCTGGATGCTCATCCACTCCCTCGCCTTTTCCTGTTCGCACAAACTTCCACACACACATATGCCCATTCATCTGTTGCCAAAACGGTAGAATGAGGAAAGGCAAAGAAGGAGGGAGGAAAGGGGGACTGAAGAAAAAAGCGCACACGCGCAGCTGCATGTGTGAGGTTGCCATAGAAACTGTCTCCACGTGCTTGACACATTAGTGCAAAGCATAACCCACCCCCATCTTCCCATTCTGTGGTACTGAGGTCATGGTGCAGTCACACACACACACACTCTCACATCACTGTCAACTAACACTACAGCGCAACACTGCGCCTGGATGAGTGACGCATCCTGTAGATGTCAATCAAGTTGAAACCCTGCCATAGCAGGCCAGATGCGCTCACACACATACAGTAGATTATTTCAGCAATTACAAATACTAACTCTTGCTCCTCACACCAAATCAGAGCAGGATTCAGGTATCAAATGTCTCTTCCCAGGAAAGAAGGACTCGATTATAGTGACCTGTGTTTGTGCGGATCTCATCCATGAGGGGGAGCTACCAGCCCACTGACTGTGAGAATGATTGGAGAGAAAGAGAGAGAAGGGCCCTGCCTCAACCAGCAGCCATTACTGCCTCACTCTCAGCACATACACAGAGACTCTTCTCAGATACCAGCATCACTTCTGCTGCTCCACGTATTAGGGATGTGATCAGGCTCTGGTTATCCACTAAAATTCTTAAGGTAATCCTAGAAAACAGAATATGCTGATTATGATTTATGGATTGCCTCTTTTGGCCTGATGTTGTAAACAACCACTACCAAAAGCAACCAAGCAACCATTAAGCAATGTGCAGTCATACATCATAGCTATGACAATTAAAAACGTAAAATGTAGTATTGGGGGTGGGTGAGGAGGGGGAATGGGGGGGGTGGTCATTTTATTGTATAGTACATCTGGCTACAATGTTTGCATGATTTATTATCATATGTCAGTGTAATAAAAAAAAGTTTTCTTTTAAAAAAATATTCCAGGTTTGTGGTGTCATTTGTTATGTGTAAAATAAAACAATTCAGCTTTAATGATTATATATGTCAATAAAATAACAACAAAAACTATTGTTAAACTGGTTTAAATCTGATTAATCATGTGGTTCTACCACTCGCATTGTAAAAACAGTGCCAAGTTGTACTTGCTCAAATCCACTGAAAGAAACCAAGGCCTCATTTGCACCTTGGTGTTAACACAGATCTTCTGACCAGTGGTCATCAAAGAGATCATTTCAGTTTATGATTTCAAATGTATCTCTTGTGACCACTGTTTACATTTTGTTGAGTTCCTTCACTCTTATTTCTTCACGCTCTTCATCACTTTTGCAGAAGTCCTCAATGAAACACACAGGCATTATTAAATGACCAAAACCATGTTATGCAGCTTACAGACAAGAAGGAAAGCAAGTGAATGAGCAGCATGTGGATGTCAACTGCAATTTCAACCAGATTATGTGTGTTTTGGTGCAAAGCAGTTAAGTATGAATACCTTGGTTTCATGCACTTTTGCTTAAAATGTACAACAATCGCATGTTTGGCTTAGCTGGTGGACATTTGTGGCTGTTCAAACACATTTGACCATATGAACATTTACATCTTGAAAACATTGATCAAACGCATTTTCAAGTACCTCTGGATGTGGCTGAAAGCAGACAATGAAAACATTTCAGAGGCCATTTACAACTTTATTTATGACTGCCTAATTGTGATCTTGTGAATTTCTTTTAAAGTGATGGCAGGTTAATATAGGGTCTTTTGTTTTAATTACTGAACTCTGCTAGTAATAGTTGATACCACCAGTCTGTATTACAGCTTTAGTTGAGCTGAAACAGCATGGGGCAAGTTTAACTCTAAGCTGAGCCTGTTAAAACAGTGAAGAATCTTTCATACAGGTTTTTTCACTTTTCACACTCAGTCTTTTTCAAGTCACCCAAGACTAATACTCAAATACTCAGATATACTGCCTGCTGGCATTGCATTTTGGTCGCTATTTTGAAGTTATAAATACTCCTAAAAAACAATGCTTCTCAAAAAAAAAAAAAAAACAACAACACCCAAGTGGTCTGGGCACTGTTTAACATGTCCCATGTGAACGCCCCCTAATCCCTTCTGGAGGGCTGCCCTGGACTGAAAGTCACCAGGAACAGTGCTTCACAAATAAAATATTAAGCCTCGTTTTGGCCCATCTGTGTTACTGAATTTTATTTAGTATGAAATGTCTCCAAGTAATAAAAAAAAATATATACCAAGTGATGGAACTACAGTTTTCACGATTAATCATTGCGGTCACTTTAGAGTGTGCATACCCACCCCATCCTAAACGCTCTTGCGCATATCCAGAATCTTAATAAATCAGGCTTAGAATATATAAATACTAATGTGATTGAGACAGTTCGCACATGAAGACAGGCGCTGTTGCTGATCTTTTCTGGTTTGGTATTACACGTCTAGTCAGATTCTTATTTTCTGTATATTTATCAAATCTAATTCAGTGTGTGTGTGTGTGTGTGTGTGTGTGTGTGTCATACATGTCTTATAAATTCATATTTATGTTTTAAAAATTAGCATAACTTATCTAGGAAGACAATTATGCCATCATATGTTTATTTATGTGGTAAGACATTTATGCTATCCATTTGCAATGTTTCATATGACTGCTTCCATGGCAACAGTGACTTCTCCGATTGGTGGATTTCTATTCAGCATTATGGGTAATGGAGTTCCTTTTTTTAAAAATAACAACAACGGAAAAAAAATTGAAATCCCACTTACTATAGGCTTTTACAGAAACACACATCATCACTTAAACCCAGAGCTCCTGGCATGTCTTGAAACCTCTTACACATTAATCACCACAACTCAATTTATCCATGGGGGAAAATGAATGGGTTTTTTCCGGAACCCGACTGTTGCGCTATATGCCACGGTCACTCTCTCCAAGAGTGATTGAACGTCTCTGATTGGATTTACCAGTAAACCAATCAAAGCTGGAGCCACGGAGCCAAAGTCTGATGAATTCCTTCCTTGTCTTTTGGTATTTCTCATTATTTTTTGGTTAATAATTACTGCACCAGATCAAATATGTTCAAATTACTTTAAGGACAGGGATTCCACACACAAAAAAAAACCTCAGTGACGCACTGACAAATTTTGTAAGCCAAATGGCAGTCACATCATATGGGCAGCGCTGTCAGAGCTGTAAATAAAAACATCTATTCACAGGCATCTGGACTGATCCATCGTCTCTCTCTCTCTCTCTCTCTCTCTCTCTCTCTCTCTCTCTCTCTCTCTCGTTTGCCGCCGTTGGTGAGGGGATCTCTGTGTGAGTGCATTGGGGGGTCTATTGTGTGGGTCACAATAGTAGCGGGAACCACAGATGCTTCGGTAGGGGAGGCGGCTGCCCCATCTGGGTGAAAACAGAGGGAGAGAGAGAGAAGGGAGGAGAGGTGGATACTGGGGGGCTGGGTGCCTGACACAGAGAAAAAAGGAGGAAAAAAACAGCCTGTCTGCCTCCTCTTCTCCAGAGCAACGCCCCTCCCACAGCAGAGCGGCCCCAGAGTCAGAGCTGAGCTGAGCAGAGTGCAGGGCCGCAGACACGAGAACGGAAAAACTGCTGGAGCTGCAGGCAGGCTGACAATAAAAGACCAGACAACTGAGATCTGCAAATAAGTATTTGCAAATTGAACACAATTCTGGTTCCTATTTTAAAGAACAACTCCAGTTCCATACAAGCATACAATTAGAGCTTTTGGAAAAACAACAAATATGAATACCTGAATAGCTGTGCAGAAAATAGTGCCATATATATGGTTTACCGTTTCATTCCATACAGGAATTTGTTTGTGTATGTGTATTTTATATCTAATTATATCTTGCTACAAATTTGACTTGATATCTCAAAAAAGGCTTTTGAGCAATTGATGCATAAGATTATTTCACAATATGAATTAAAGTGAAGTCATGTTTACCTATACCTATACTGAGAAATGGCAGGCTAAATCAAAGTAAACACTGAAAGAGCCCATATGCATCACTATTAAATATTTTTCTAATTCATTTAAATTACAACAGCTACAATCAAAGGGTACATTGTGCTATACCACCAAAGCCTGGAGATAAAGATAGACACCTAAAAATCACTAAAAGAACAGTAAATGATCAATATAACTAACTAAAGTATACATTTGCTTAATTGAAACTAGTTCTGAATAACCACCATCCCTTAAAAAAAACTAAATGTACTAGAACAAGAGGCAAGAATAAAAACATTTCGCAATTCTGAAAAGTATGGAAGAGGAAAAATGGGAGAGGCAGTAGAGGAAAAGGCGAGAGAGAGACAGAGAGAGAGAGAGAGAGAGAGAGAGAGAGAGAGAG
>CAIGQW010000415.1:2006224-2023718 GCA_903798125.1 Danio choprae | reverse complement strand
AGAGAGAGAGAGAGAGAGAGAGAGAGAGAGAGAGAGAGAGAGAGAGGTGGGGGGCTGGAGGGCTCAGAGTGAGTGTGTGAACGAGAGAGTGAGAAACAGACAACCAAGGGAGGAAAGGAGAACACAAAAAGACAAAAAAAAAAAAGTCAAATATATTTGATGCATGACTTTAAAAAAATAATGATTTTCTACAAAACAACACTGCTGCTTTTCTTGTGTGCTGCTCAATTCAATTCATTATGCTAACCAACAGCGAGGACGTGGGGCGAAAACTGTGCAACAGAGAGCGCATAAAAGAGAGCAACAGCCCCTGAACCTGAATAAGCCACGCGCACACAGGAAGACCCAGAATAGCAACAGGAAACACGCCCCAGACTCTGAATACTGCAACGGCACAGCCGCGCAAACCAGGCCGAGAGCTGCACTCAACTGCTGTCTTGTAATTGCATTTAGATCACATAGAGACAGACAAAAATATTTAGAAATAAAAAGAACAAAGTGTGAATAAAATGCGAGTCATGCATTTCAGCGTGCAAACCAATATCATAATATTGTATATAACTGCCAATGAGTTGCTCGAAGTGGGAGTATCACATAAGAAACCCTTTCTATTCCATGGCTCTGGTTCTATTGATTTGTCAAAAAAATGTATTCTCTGCGCGTTTAGTAAACACCAACAGTACTGTTGAAACACCAAAAGGTTTGTGCAAGCTGCTAGTAAATCTGGCCTCAAGACATTAACTTATACCTGCAAGATATGAAATAGTGATGCAACATAAAAACGCATGTGCGACTTGCAGATCTAAAATGCATACCTTCCCATTTTGAGTGATTCTGACTTGCAACTGTAAATAAAAAAAATTAAAAAGTAGGTAAATTTTAGGAGTTTTCTAGAGTCCTTTTTGTCTTGAGCAAAAACTTACTTTGGTTAATTATTTTTTACTCCACTTACATAACACTTCTGAGACTAAATCACTAAGCTTAAGCATGAGCAAGAGTCATGCTTGTCTTGAAATTGATTAAAAAATATAAAAGCTACAGGAATTAAATTAATTGGTAAAAAAATAAATGGCATAAATACACCACTGTTTGCAACCCGACTGCACAAAGAGGGAGTGAAAGAAAAATGGAGAACTGCGACAAGGACAAAATGTTGGATGGGAAACTAAGTGAAAAGGAACAGGGCAGAAAGCGAGAGGAAAGACGGATGGAAAGGGTTGTAGACATCTGGCAGTATTGGAGCACTTGGCACTGGTGGTCTGTCAGGGTTGGAGTGCAGGGGAAAAATGCGGGTGGTCTTGAAATGATGTCAGCCACTGGGGTTCCTGTGTGAAAATGGCTCAGTGTCTCTCGCCTGCTCTTTCATTCCAACACACTTTTCCTCCATTCCATTTCCTTCTTTCATCCTTAATATCCTGCCTCGATCCATCCTGACGCCCTCTTTATCCACTAAATATCCATTTGTTTTCATCTTCATCATAGGATTCCTTCAGAATTCAGCTTTTAACCAAAAATAATACCAAATTCTTCACGATGTCTTTATGAACATTCCACTTACACATATTTGATCAGTAAAGTGCAATTCAAATAATAATATAGTTATAGTTAGTCAACAAACACATTAACACATAAGGTTAATTTAGAATCCAAAACTCCTTAGTATTTTAACAAGTAAATCCTGGGAAATTGTGCTATCGGAATTTCCAAAATGACAAATTTGTAATTGGATTAAATAAAGTTTTATAATGCTCATAATCAAAGTTATACTCTCTCAAAATATAATTCCACTCTGTGGTATATTGTTTATTTAATTTTAGGACATTTTGGAAAAAGAAACAAGTTAGATCAAAATTAATCAGAATACATTATCTAAAGTAATTTAGATTTAGATGCCTATATAATTTGTAATCAGCAACAGACTATAACTTCTATCAACCCAGAATTATATACAATATAATTTTTTTTTATTGTCATATTCCCAATGTATTGATTTGTAACATGCATAGTAATGCATCTTGCGAATTTGTGTAAGACAAGCAGGGCTTAGGAGAGAGTTGCCATAGTTTGGTTTTACAGTCCCATTTTCTCTTAGAATCTCTTTTGCATTCCCAATGGGCCATCCTCCTCTGAGTCAGACTTACTACTCCATAAAAGCTTTCCGTTGGGAAGAGAGGGGGGAAAAGTTGACGAGCATGTGACTACCATGTGACCTTCGCCTCCAGGCACATTTACTTACTGTGCATCTCAGAATAAGTAGCTACAAAAAAAACGCGGACAATGTTTTAAGCGACAACTCAGACTGAGAACTTCTAAGACAGAGTACACTGACTTAGAGTGTGAGAGAGATATAAAGGCCGGCGGGAAGTGAGAGGACGAGGGTGACAGACCCCTGAAGTCACGGCAGAGTTTAGAAGTACAGAGGGGAGGCGGATACTGCTTCGGATTAGTCGCACTTTGAGGAAGGGGCACAAAAGCCCGATAGAAAGGAACTAGAGGAGATTAGAAAAGGCTGGAGGGAGTGTTCATGTTCTCTCTCACACAGAGAGGATATATCACTTCCAGGGCGTCCCACATTGAAATCCCAAGCTATTGGAAATCTCTCGCGCTTGTATACGCAGACATAAACACCATTATCATCAACCAAATGGAAGAGGATTTGATTTGATCCTCGACTGATATGAAGCACACTGCATTGAGATTAATTTGGGAATTGAAAAAGAAAAAACATAATTCAAAACTAATTAATCAGGATCACGGCAGAAGATGCCCAGCCTTTCTGCCTATGAAGACACAATCTGGGGAATCAGTTCTTTGGATTCAGCTCCTCTCCAGAATCTGATCAGCTCCAGCTTTCTGTCTCGCTCCATCTTGGCGCGTATCAGTGTACATATGACAGAGACATTATGGTAAACCAGAGTGCGTCTGTGAAGGGACGTGCCAAATGGGTATTAACTAAGGCAAATGCAAGCTCATGAAAAGCTGTCTAAAAAGGTAGAATTCAGCCAACAAAAACCCACAAGTCCAATTATTTTTGTTGTTAATATAACTGCCAATCACTGAATGTGGCTTCATGCTTATTTACAGCAGTAAGTCTTCTCTTAAAAGCATCAGTGCACAAGGTTATGTGATGCACAGTGATTGTGTGGTGTACCAATACTGTAAAGGTAACAGCATCCTTTTAACAGGGAAATCATGAGATAACTTCAAGTATTCTAAATGAACAAATGACTCTTAAAACAAAAACTATTTAATGGCAATCTAACAAATGTCAATGTGTAAACAAAATCAGTTCCCTCAAGAACTTGTTTTTGATGAAACACTTACCAAAGAGCACGCAGTCCTAAAAAGTTCTGAAATAACGAAATGAATCAGTTAATTTAAAAATGTCAGTACTTAATAATATAAGAATAGGGCTCTACAAAAAAAGTTTTTCTTTTGTGGTCAATTTAATATTGGTTCTCAAAAGCCAGTGATTTTATTTGTTGTTTTGATTGTTTAATATATATTGTCCAATATATTACAATAAACAGTTTAAAATGAACAGTTTGATATACAGGAATGGGCAAATGGTTCAAATTAATTTTTAGAAATGTCAGTAGATCTAAATCTATGTTAAGTGTATCAAATAAAGACTCCAATCAAGATTTGAAAATATAAAAGCTGGTGAATCAATCAAAACGGGTCATCGGAATCAATACAAACTCAAAACAAGCAGCTGTCATTTGTGATAAAACGGTTTTAAATGGAGCAAGTAAATAAAAGTAAAATGTAAAGTAAGTACATTTTGACTTTATATCAATGTACAAAAATAGATTTCACTGACAATTTGTACAAAAACACAATGTTGTATTTTTAAATTCAGCTACAGAAAACACTACTAAGCCCAACAGTAAGACAACACAACATGCAAAAGAACAAACAGTTCACGGTGATCTGGCAAACTGTACAGTTGCTAGACGTGTTCATTTGTTACGGTGGGAAGCAACGTTTATCAAGAAACCAGCTGAACCAGTCAAACTGGTCCCTATTCACTCTCTGAAAAGTCTCTGTAGTTCGCAGCTTGAATCCACACAAACATTAGTGAAATAAGTCATCAAAAACAAACACATGAAGACTGAAAGATTCAAAAGTCTAATTAGAATGACTCCAGAAGAGGGAAGAATGTTATTTTCCTACAAAGTCCTTGCAGAAATAAAGGCTACAAGAAATACCATATATAATCACCGATTTAAAAATCATGTAGCAATGTGCATGTGCCAAGTATTGTTTCTCAGGCCGGTAGTACTGTGATTATTATTTCAGTATTTTTGCTATGCAGCTAGATAAATCACATAGAGGGTCGGTAGTGATTTGGATGTGTTCTACCTTGAGTTTCAGCAAGGCTAAAGTTAGCAGCAGGGGCTAATCTACTGCGAGGGCAGAGCATGAGGGAGGTGGTGGTGGTAAAGAGGTCAATTGAGGGCTACGTTATTGCCTTTCCCACAGGCAACCGCGGGGATTCCTTGAATTGAATAAAATCTCGGTCAATCTCAGTCACTGACTACGTAAAAGAGAAATATATAAATAAATAAAGAAATAAGAGGAAA
The DNA here is from genome assembly GCA_903798125.1 of Danio choprae. Taxonomy (NCBI): domain Eukaryota; kingdom Metazoa; phylum Chordata; class Actinopteri; order Cypriniformes; family Danionidae; genus Danio; species Danio choprae. The sequence goes on along the minus strand of CAIGQW010000415.1, from coordinate 2,019,132 downwards.
TCACATCCTGAGGGCATCCCCCACTGGCAGAGATGGAACGATCTCCGTTCTCTCTCATTCACTCATCCCCCTTTTAACTTCTCCAGTCGTCCAGCTCTAGTCATTTGCCAGCTCTCTATTAGACACCACTCGTTAATTATCTCGGCTTGTTTGGAAATTTTGGACAACTGTTGCTCTGAATGAACTATCTGTATCTACTAACCTATAAACACACACACACACACTCACACCAACTGAATGTTTTTCACAGTGACAGATGATGTGCAAACCTTTTCACTGACCTGGTTTCCAAAAGCAACTAATCTTGTGAAACTGTTTTTGGCATCCATGTTTTTCTTGGACTGAAAGCAACCTTGTGAATGACATTTAGCATGATATAATATTAAAGTTAGGCAAATTAGACACACTAACACCACCAAAAATAATACCTGGGTGTCAAATAAAGCCAAAAGTATTTTTAAAGCATGACACCTGGCCCTGAGAAAGACCCTGTGAGGGGGACCCTGAGGTTGTGCTGACTTTGACTAAAGTATATGGAGATTGGACCTATATAGTATAGAGGGGACCCAAAGCCATCCCCTAATAAGGCCCACTCTGGTAAAATGGTCCAGGGACAAACCAGCTCCATCAAAATAATACTTGGATGTGAAACTAAGAAAAAAGTTCTTTCAAAGTATGCCACAGACCCACAAAACTGTACAAAACACCAGAGAATTTGATCAGATTTTTCACCCATTCACAAGTAACAAGTACGTCACAGCCGGGGCCTGATCAATAGTGCTGCTGGTCAAGTGCAGTTGTACCCAGTTCATTGTTTAATTGTACTGTACTTCCAGAAGTATTTATTCTTACATCTGGAATGCCAAATTCTTTCAGAGTTCCAACCTGCTACAACACATTTGCCTGAAAATGTGTAATAATCTTAAGAACCTTGATTAGCTTGCATTTCATTAAGAAGCTAGACCCTACAGGATAGTGGCCTATGGACTAACCACCCATGACTTGGGGACAAAGTTAACAGATTTCAATACACCTCTCAAAAACCTATGAATCACCATTCTCAAATATTCAAATGGCACAAACCACATGAACTACCTTACAGCCACACAATTAAATCCTAGATAACCTTTACTCTTCCCATCCCTGTTGGGTGCTATGCCAACAAACCAATGTCAAAACACCAGTCATCCAGTGATCCGAGTGATCTGGGGACTGGACAAAAGCATTTACATACACTAAAGTACAGAAGCATCAACTATTTGTGGTGAATCAACTAACCATTCAGCTGAGTAACCAAAGCAATTGCACAGGGTCAACACATCAAAAATGTTATGCAACCAAACTTGTTCAAGACAGCTTGATCAAGACAGCTTAATTCACTGTCCTGCACAATTTACCAACCCATTTGTCTAGACCTTGGTTAGCCATTTTAGGTGTTACAATAGGGTTTAAGCTAAAATAGGCATGACAATGGCCATCCAGGAACTCTAGTGGACTCCCCTTTCTAAATATATTAAGCTTGTCAAATAATTTTGAAACATTCATGGGACTCACAGGAAGGCTGGAAGGTCGTCCCTGCATGGTGTCCTCTTGACCACTCTTACTGGACACAATTGGTTGATTGGAGGAAGGAGCCGAAGACTGGGAGCTGAAGGAGTCTTGAGAAAGCTCCTGAGGAAAAGCATTATGACAACAAAATATTGAAGCACTTTTGATATGGCAACAAAATCAGAACTTGTGGATGAAGCAGCCCCAAGTATTGAGACTTTGTAATAAATAGATTTTTACCTGAGGTGGAGGTGGAAAGCGCTGGAAGGGTGACTGCTGCTGCTGCTGCTGTTGTTGTTGTTGTTGTTGTTGTGTCTGCAGTGGAGGAGTCTGAGAGTAAGGTGAAGGCTGGCCCTGTCCTGAAGTTTGCTGGGATGACTGAGGGGGAGCAGAGCCAGGTGTCTGTGATTGTGGTGGGCCTTGCTGCTGTTGTGAGGGTCCCTGTTGTTGAGCAGGCTGCCCTGGGCCAGAAGGAGGATGAGAGTAACCAGGCTGGGACTGGGACCCTTGCTGGCCCTGAGAAGGACCCTGCGACTGGGTGGGACCCTGGGACTGGGAGAAGGGAGACTGTCCTGACTGTGATTGTGGAGTCTGGGAATATGGAGGTTGGCCCTGATTGGGAACGTGGGGCCCCTGCGACTGACCATAAGTCACACTCTGGCCCTGAGGGGCACCAGAGGGTTGCTGGGAATAAGGAGGCTGAGAGCCTGGTCCAGTGGAGGACTGCTGGGGGTATGAAGATTGCTGTGGGCCTCCATGAGGGGAAGGGCCCTGTTGTCCATAGTAGCCACCTTGGTTTTGACCATAACCGCCTGGGCCATGCTGTCCATAGCCCATCTATAGACAAAAAAAACACAATATTCAAAAACAACATTAGTTAACACTAGTTTTGCAACATACATTGATAAACCAAAAATATTAACTGTGATCATCTGCAGTTGTTGGTACAGGCTTTTTTCTCCTGATCACCAGGCTTGTGAGGCAAAGCCGGACACTGATACTGTTCTGATGATTTGATCCCAATTTACAACTTATTAATTACACTTATTGTGTATACGCATATATATTATATATCTTGTCAAATAATATTTTAAAAGTCACATTACAACTCTATAACATGGGTAACTGCTTGGAAAAAGTTACCCACTGGGCCATTTTAAGGGTAAACTGACACCTAATTTAGTGCCAGCATAACTCATAAATAAACCTGAAACAAATGACTGTTACTCAAGTGGATTGTGCATCTAGCAACCACCACCACCAGTACCACTATAATAAAAGAAAATACCAGCTATTTTAACTTGCCAAAAAGTATGTGAGTTAATGTAAGTGTTGATATTGTGATATTTTTTAAAGTGTCTGGAATGATAATATAATGCACAGACATATCACAATGCAGAGACTTATTTTAGGAAGCACTAGGACTGAGTTTAGTGTTGTCTACACATCTCTAATCTATTTGAACAACCAAAAAGTACATGGGCTTTCAGCAAAATGCTTGAATTTTGTTACTTTCAGTCAGCATACAAAAAAGTGACCTTGCTGAAGTGTGTACTGTGTGACACAAAAGCTCGACGGTGACAAGCTGGGCACTTTCCCTCTCAAGGAAACATGAAATATAAAAATGGGGAAGAAAACTGCCTCTCACAGGGAGATTTAATAAAACAACCTGAAGAGCATGTTCTATGCCAGTCTACAAATGGATGGCACTCCAGTGCATCTGCTTACTCGCAGACACAATGGGGCACCCAGCACAAGTGCACAGACAACAGGAGGAAAGAACCCAGACACTTGAAGGCAGCTATGTACAAAAATACAGCCATGCAAGGAAATCCCCATGTGACAAATCTGAGCCTCGCTGTGACCTCATAACAACCTTCTTTGAACGCACAGATGAAAAGACCCATGAGCTCATACTGCTATGATGAAGAATGTCATAAGGCCATCAGAAGTTTTCAGGTTCAAGCAGAGACGATGGATAAAAATAATCTGGTAACGTGTTATGCAAATGAACAGTGAAACCAAACCATCTGTATTATTTTTCATGGAACTAAAAGTGCCTCAATTTTAAATTTGAAGCTCTTTTTTTCTTAATTTATTTTAAGACCATTTTTTACTTTTAGAAAATGTATCTATCTAGGGCAGTTACTGGACAAATTCTTTTTTTCTTTCTGAAGTTTTTGTTTGTTTGTTTTTTAAACATGCACAAATAGGCTAAAGTCAATGCTTCAATAGGCTAAGACGTTCCTCATCCAGACTGGAATTTTTACTGCATTTCTTTGATCCAACTATACTCCCTAAAACACGTGACAATTCACACTCATGGGTATGCGCATATTTTGCTGTCATCTGTAGTTGCCATCTAATGGTTGCGTAATGGTCAAATGAGAGAGGCTTGACGAATGAGGGAATAGTCCAGATGACCAATCAAAGAGCAAATGTGAAAAGCTAAGGTTCCGTTTTCATTTAGTCTATACTGAAACAGAACACCAGAATTTTAAAACTAAAACAAGGTCTTCGGCATTTTCAAAACACTTCAATTTAAGGTGTATCCACCGAAGATTTTTTACTGAGCCGAATGTACATTTTCAGTAGTGATTGGAAGTGCCACCTTTTTTTCCGAACGCCAGCAGTGTGGTGAGGTGCTGAGAGTGTTTTAAACAAAGCGTGTGCTCAGTGTTTTTTTAAATGCTCCAACAGTTGGAGAAGCGCTCACAGCTGAGCGTTTCAGAAGAGTGCTGGCATTTTTTCAGCTGCTTAAAAACACGTTCCCGAACCATAAAAAAACATACAAAAACACAATAGTGTAAACAGAACCTTAGTTTAGTTACAATGACCTATCAGGTCGCATCAAGTAAACATCATAAATCAACTATGAAATTACTTGCTTTTTTGAGGGGGGTTTCAATGAACACTAGTCACACAAACTTGACCTGGTGATTTGGTTCTCTAACTGCCATACATTTATGCTTCACATCAATGATCATATCTTGAAATTAAACTTTTAAGCTTACCTGCTGTCCATATTGCATTCCACTCACGTTTCCAGTAGTGCGGCCCTGCATGCCCATGGGATACCTCTGAGGTCCCGGAGGTCCATAACCCTGCCCTGGGTAAGGAGGACCCTGCTGTGAGCTAGAGGGAGGCCCCTGCTGCTGGGAGTAGGGGTTTCCAGCACCATAGTGCTGCCCACGAATTTTTCCCACCTGGTCCATAGGTCCAGGAGGCTGTAAATGAAGAAGAAGAAAAAAATTTAATTATGTGCTGGCAACACAGCTGCATAGTTCAAAATCGTCTAGTTCCATACAGCAGACAAAATTATTGTGGTACGATTCAGTTTCCACCATCAGAATCAACTGCACGCAAAGCATTTGGATCATTAATTTTCTGAAAGCATTCACTTAGGCATCTCTGGTTAAAATGCAGTCAATATTGATCAATATCAAGAGAGGCCTATTTCCTCTGTTATGCCATCGTGACTGTTATTATTCTTAACAGAGTATTAGCCAAAGCATAGCAAAGACACACCACCAAAAATCAAAAATAGATCTGTATGTTTCAAAAACAGTGCCAGCAAAGGGAGGAGAAACTGGCGCTGAATGAATGAGAGAGTGAAAGCAGTGGTTCTATCTGCCAGGCCATCCTGAGTGCCAGCGGCTGGAGACTGCATGAATACTGAACTTCCCTTTGAAAACAGACAAGAGGAAACAAATGTGTATGATGACTGGAGAGCGACCCGTAGATCAGCTCATAGCAAAGAGAGAGGATAATAAAGTCTGTGGGAATTACAGTGCTTGAAAATAAGGGAAAATGACCGGCATCCCTCTACTTCTCAAAACAGGAACTAGGATCATAAACTCAAATCGGCAACGAACTGCCCTGTAGAAAGACAGCACTCACTCTCAAGTGTTCTAAGGATCTTTCATGAGGCTTGAACCGAACAGCAACGCAACATCCGCTTCTGAAAGTACAAAACTGCATTGTTCACATAAATCAAAGCACTCTACACTGCAAACCTTGAGCATATTTTCTGCTTCTTTTGATTAAGCAGGCAGAATTATCTAATAAATTGGCACACTGGTTATTTATTCTGAATTTTTCGTTATCTTACATTGGTAACAAATTCCAAGACTCTACCAATCGGAGCCCTTTCCTCCTAGGTTTAGGACTTCTCTTTGATTTTAACATACATAAAAGATAAGTCAAGATGAGTGTATTACCACATTTTTACAAGACGAGTGTATTACCACAAGTTTACCCTGAACACTTATGTTCTGATATCATCAAGACAGTCTTTACATCAAAACACAAGAGTACTATTGAACACATAGACCCATGTCATGCAGCTTACACTTGAGTAGGAAAGGAATCAAAAAAAAATTGTGAATGACAACAATGATCCTGAGTGGAATCCCGTTTCAGTACAACATAGTCAAGTATGAATAATTTGGTTTTACCACGTCTCACAACACATTCAAATCTTGTTTTTTGTCAGTAGTTGGAGACAGAGCAAACGATCATTCATGGCTGTTTGAATGCATTCAACCACATGCGTCTACAATACAAAAAGTAACTTAATCAAATGCATTTTGGTTACCTCTGGAAGTGATCGAAAGTGGATCAGATCAAATAAAAATTAAGTGGGGATTATTGACATTTTCAACAGAAAGAGAGAGTTTATTGCCATATCAGCTTCTCTGGCTATGTCATGTCGGAAAAAAAATTACAAACATTTTATAAATATACATTTTACATAATAAAAAAGGATGATAACAAAAAAGCCAAATACAACAATAAATAATACATATAAAAATCTTTAATCTTCATTTTTAATAAAAACAAATATTTCCTTTAAAGTCTCTCCAGATAAAAACCATTGTCTGATAACATTCCAAAAGTATATGTTTGACAGATCGTTTGACATTGTCAACCGAAATATTTGACAATTTGGAATTGTTAATATTAATAATTTTATAGCTACAGCTTTGGAAGTAAGCTTGCGCTGGTGTATGTTAAATATGCTAAATTAAGATACGACTGGGAATAACAAATCAGTTATGTACATAAAAGATATTATGCAAAATACATATGTATAAAAACATCATTTGTAAATCTCTAAAAATATTTGACAACATTGTCATTTATGTGCATGTTTAATATATTGTTGTGTTGCATGCTGTTACCATGACATCAATTACTCATATACTGTGATATAATATTTTGGTCATGTCGCTTATCACTCAAAGTAACTTTGGAACTTACTAAAATGTTTGAATACACCCGCTGGACTCCTGTGGCCCACTGAGGATTAACAAACAAACATTTCCCACTTCTGAAAGATCGCTAGAGCTGGTAAAAGGCACAGAGACACATGGGAGATTCCTGAAGTGCAAACAGGTCTCAGCTGTGACCGGGGCAGATCTTCAGGCAGCATCGCTCCTCCAGCAGCTGTAATAAAACTCTCTCTGGACATCAGAGAGGAGCTGGAGAAGCTGGACATGCCTGAGATTATTCAACTGAATCTACACTTTTCCTCTGCGGATGAGAGCAACAAACAAGAAACACATTTTCTAAATAAATATTATTTCAGATGGATGAGCGATAAGCCACAAGATATGTCTCTAGAGTAGTCTGTGTTCAGTGTTGTTATTGTTGACAGCACTAGAGAACTTAAGGAGTTCCATTTCCTTTTTGCACCCAAATTCTCTTTTACCCATTTTAATTCTTCTGCATTTTTTTCTTTTCATTCACTTTTTTTTTTTCTAGACTCCTATTTTACTATCTTAATTTGGGCTTTATTTTCCTTGAGTTTGATTTTACCTTCCTGTAAATCCAAAAGAATGGAAACTGTGATAGATTTCCTTAAATTACCAATTTGGTAACAGTTTACAGTAAAATTTGATAGATAAATATTATTTAATGACATTAATTAACACTACGTTTCAACTAATAATTTATATTTAAGAACTATTTTTAAGTTAATGTATTGATAGGCGTCAACTAAACTTAACATTAACTAAAGAGTTTAATCATTTCAATATTACTAAAAATAAACATTTATGAAATACGTAAAAAAAAAAAATAGTTTTGTTAGTTTGTACTAACTAATGCAACATACAATTTAAACCTTTAACCTTTATTATTATTAGCTTTACAAAAAAAAAAATACAGCAATATCTGCCACAATTTCCAGGTAAACCACACTTCCTATTTTGGCAAGTTGTAATGTAGAATGTTTGTGTGTGTGTGTGTGTGTGTGTGTGTGTGTAGTAAACAAAACTGCTTTGCTCATTCGCACTTTAATATCCACAGACACACCATGTTTTAAATCAAGTGTATAGCCCTACCTTTGATTACTGCACCCAAAATGCGAAATTCTCAGATATTTCATGTTATAGAGTAAATTCCATGTCTATGACTACATTCCTCGATTTCACCCACATTTTCTGTATCATGGAAATCCTCCAGGTTTACAGTACAGCAGTGTTTACTTGGATAAAAAAAAAAAAAACCGGAAAATGATTTCTACATGCCATGATAAAGCAGTCCAGACAGGGTTATGGCTGAGATCAGTGAGGCTTTCCACCAAAAGGGTAAATGGAAGAGGACGAAGGAGAAAAATTATGTCCGAACAAACATCTGAGTGAACCTCTCTGAGCGCAAGCTGCCATCTTTATTTTTATTCTCGACATTTTACATGGTTAGAATAAGGTAGATTTAATGGCCCTGCATTAACCAGTGAAAACAATTACGCGAATAACAAATTCATTTTTAGTATGTTGCCTTGAGGGAACGGCCCCCATATCAAGACAGCAGGCCAACAGACGTCTAAATCCTCTTCTTTCCGGAGATGGTGGTAAACATGCAGTTGTAGACACGCTCCTGTATCCGGTATGAAAAATGCTGAGGTTGCTTTTCACACAGTATTATGTACATGAATTACCCCAGGGTCGCCTTAAATGCGGGACGTGGTGGCGAGAGAGAATGACAGTTGTTCAGAAATGAAGTGCTTTTAATTCATCCTCAGGCAAGGTCAAAGATAAGCAGCACCGTATCTCGCAGTCTCTCGTTTTTAAATAGACAGATGTTCTTTATTGATCCCTGAGGGGAATTCAAGGATTTCCCGCTGCAGTGTGTCTTCGCCGAGGGTAAGATTTTCCTCTTTCACTTTTTTTAATGAATGATACTAGTTAACAGTGACAATAACAATGAGCCAGTCATGGGATTTTCCTCCTGAAACACCCCTGGCTGTTGCTGAAAACAAGACCTTGCAGAGGCTGAAATCATTTCTACAGCAGTCATTAGAAACAGGATATTTAGGGAGAAATTGATGCACTGCAGTAGTTATCAGCAGTTGACTGTATTTGAAAGTTAAAATAAGTGAAAATATTTTATTTAAATCCCTCAAAAAAAGGAAAAAGTAGTTTTGTTTTTTTCTTTACAACTGAAATAACATTTATTCAAAAAGGACTTATTTCCCACAATATAATAGTTTATATAATATACTTTTTTTAATTATATTACACACATGATATTTAAGAGCACTTTTATATTTCAGGCATTTATTCTTAATGAATTAATATGAATGCAAGATCTACATGAACATATCAGTACCAGTATTTGTTGGGTATGTGTAACATCAGCCAAAGACAAACAAAAAATAAATAATCAAGTAATCAATAAATGATCAAGACCATAATATTACAAAATAACTTATTATTATTATAATTTAAATTAAGTGATTAAATACATTCAGCTCTAGCTGACAGACACAAAATATAAATGATTAAAAACGGTTATGTGGCTTCGTATGTTAGTGAAACTGGTAGCTTTCCCATGGGATTTTGTCAATAGAAAATAACCATCACTGCAACATTGTGTCTATAGGTCATTCATAATATACCCTAGCTGAATACTGCCAAGCACTAATTTACCAAATACAATATTAAGACTTTAAAAGGCATACATGTAGACTTTAAAAAGCACCATTTAAACATTTGCCACGAAGTGTCCATGACTCTCTGTAGTAACATCTGTTAAAGTAATGTCACACACACGCATACTCTTCAGGCTCACCTTTCTCAACCCCTCCTCTCCCTCATCCACCAATCAATCGCTTGTCCGTGGCTGGCTGACTTCCTCTCACTCTCCCTCCAAAAAGGGAGGGAAAAAATAAATAAATAACTGCAATTAGCACGTGGCTAATCTGCATAGAGGAAAGCCAAGCGCTCTTGGCAGAGGAGGTTACACCGGGTGGAATGTCTCACTGTCTGTTGGGGAAGCGGGAAAGGGGTGTGTATGTGTGTGTATATATATATGTGTGTGTGTTTGAGAGGTCGAGGCGTTGGAGTGAAGTATGATAGCATAGATAGCGCCGGCTCTACTGAGCCAGACAGATGGATTGGGTACGGACGATAAACAACTGCTGCTAATTTAATCCTCCACACGGACAAACGACCCGGGACTACGGCAAAGCACTATTGTTGAGCCAAAACACCAACACACACTAATACAAATCACCTTGCTCTTGTGCAGGTTTATCCAGGCACAGAAGTCTGGAGCAGTTAGCGCTGAACATGTACAGGCACGCGGAGACAAGACCATTTACACTTTAAAGAGAGGAAAAATGTCATCTCTGCTAAAATGGCATATTTACAATTTTACGCAAAATGCTGGATTACACACCACAGTTAGATCTGCACAGCATTTAACTCCATTTCTTCTTTGTAAATGCTTTGTTTATTTTTATAGGAAAAGGAAAAAAACAAATTCATATTACTGGTGGCTTAAATCATACCATTTTACTCAATTCAAGTTTATTTGTATAGCGTATTTTACAATTATTGTTTCAAAGCAGCTTTACAAAAGATGCACATTATTGCATTACAATCAAAATCAGAAAGGTTATTAGTTACTATAACTTTAACTAATAACTAACTACTAATAACTTTAACAGTTAACGTTATTACACAGTTAATCTGCTGTTATATAGGATATAGGTGATGTCTATGCGTACATGTTCAATGTGTCGAAGTCAGTCAAAAGTTTAATTAAATCACCTTCAAAAATGTATTAATTCAAATTAAATGCGATAAATATACAATGTAATTTAGTAATAAAAAGCAATTCTCAACACTGAAAATAAGAAATGTTAACAAGCTTCACATTTTTCCAAAAATCTAAATTTTTAATAATACTTGAAATAGTAGAGTAAATGCAACCTGATTGAAGATGCTTAAAAAAACATTTAGAATTGTTTTATTATTATTAAAAACACTTGACCAACGCAGTAACTATACCGGATTATGTAGAGTTCAAATGTCTGTGAGGTCGAGCATTATAGAAAACACAAGTCTTTCTGCTTGTCTCTGTGATAGGAGTGCGACTCTAAATGAGATTCTGCCCTTGCTTAGAGAAGTCTCATCCTCTCAGCAGCAATTTAAACCTGCAAATTCTCTTCATTTGTTGAGTAAAAGGCTCAATGAAGGAGAAAACCATACTCCCTCAATTCCCAATTACACCTCACTGGCTTCAGGAGTATCAAAGCTATAAATTGAGAACAGTACAACCAACAGTGACATGGGAAAGAGGAATTATTAGTCACTTTTACAGTCAACAACTTCTTGCACGCTACTAATGTGAGTGGGACTAGAAGAGACACATTTACAGATAAACTCCACACTCCTGATGCTTCTCCAACTATTCAGAACTGGAAAAGGCCACACACACACTCACAAATTCAGTAATGTAATACAGAGATGCTAACCAGCCCAATATTCTTTACAAACAGCTTTTTACATACATTTTAAAACAAGCAAAATATAATATCTGGTATGAAAACATACTCATTTGCACATACAGTCATTTTTCTAGTATGAGAAGTCTTAAAATGCTAAATTACTGGAATCATGCTATGTGTGAAGAGAGTAGGATCACTAATATGAGCACATACAAAAACGTCCACAGTTGGCAGCATCGGGCCATCTGTGAGCTTCTGTAAGGCTAGTTTGTTTGGTGATCAACAAACTACAGTAAAATGGTACACAAACACTGCTTTGCTTATCGTTTGTATGTGTGCAGCACTAGTTCTAGTTTCCCATTGTGAAATGGCAAATTACTGTCAACTGCAGGTGGAAAAAAAATGTATCCTAACATAGGCGCACATTCTCGTTTCAATCAGCTGTCATCCCCTTGATGCATCCAAGCACAGCTTTCAGGTCCAAATAGGACCAGACACAGCCAACACAAGGCAACAACACAATCAGCTGCTTTCAGATGGAGAAGCGTTTACTCCACAGAGCCATAGTTCACTGACAAGCTTCCCAAAATAAAAATTCAAGGACAATTTAATTGCGTGATCGTGAAATCATCATGAAATCGAAGATAATTTCATTCTGCAATTTGAGAGCTTTGCTTCTCAGAGACTACGGCTCTGCATTGCTGCTGAACTGAAAGCACATGAAAATCCTATATTTAGTAACATGTTACATGTAAACACACCTCATAACTTCAGTTGAGCGTTTAAAATAAATCATTCTGTCTTCTTTAATCATCCGGGTCTCTTATGCATATTTGAAGTTTTGCACATTTCTGACCTTCAGAGAAGATTTACTAGTGATCACAGAACTGTGTTTCCCTGACACGATGTGCATGAGGATCACAGCTTTTGCTAAATGTCAATCACTCAATTATGCAGCCCTAGCTCACACTATATAGTTTAGAATTTCTATTAGCCAAAATCCGCCTTTTATGCAATAGCTTTTACATAAAAAAGTAAGAAAATAACTCATCATTACACAGCTTTTAAACCAATGTCTATCATAAATTATCCTTAAAAATTACTATTTTAATATCAAATTAAAATAGTTAGAAACAATCAAAACCAAAAAAAGAGAAACCCGAATTTGCATTGCAACTAGAGATGTGAACCCACACTGGTCTTACGGTTCGGGTACGATTATCATGCCATCAATTCGGTTCAATTCAGCATCATGGTGCGCTCATTTTCTGAGTGTTATTAAACGAGTTCTTACATCCCTATGATTGGTCACACACTCAACAGAAAGTGCTGCAACTGGCTCTAACACTCTGGTGCTGTTCACCGATGAGTAACGCTGATAAACGGCAGTGGCGATCACAGTTGATCCATGATAGACGCGGAGGAGAAAACTCGCTTTGCTGACACGCTCATGTCTGGATCCACAATAACACTATAACAGACAGAGAGACAGAGACAGAGACAGAGACAGAGACAGAGACAGAGAGAGAGAGACAGAGACAGAGACAGAGACAGAGACAGAGAGAGAGACAGAGAGAGAGACAGAGACAGAGACAGAGACAGAGACAGAGACAGAGAGAGA
>CAIGQW010000415.1:1989617-2006124 GCA_903798125.1 Danio choprae | reverse complement strand
GAGAGAGAGAGAGAGAGAGAGAGAGAGAGCAAGCTGCAGTGAGACACAGTGAGCTTTCATTTTTTTAATAACAATAAAACAGGGCTTCTTCAGTGTCAGTGAAAGACTGACAAACACACACGCAGTGAATTGTGTAGAGTTTCAGCGTTAAGTAGTTGGAGCATTGCCTCACTCGCCATAGTAAGACATGCAATATAGCGCATATGAGATAAATGACATCATTACGTAATAACCGGTTATAATCTATTACTGAACCGATACCGAATTGTCAGCGTCTGCATCATAGTGCACCAACGAAACAATTTATTTTGACACCACTAATAGCAACCTTCAATACTCAGTAACCAAGCTCTAAGTACAAAACTCACCAGTACTAATAACCCCTACAAACCTATCTTACTTATTTTAAGACACATTCCAGTCTCACATTCTCACAGCTGTGCAAAAAATATCTACAACGCTATAGCAAAATCTAGCATGACACACAACATGACCAATGTGGTAGTATATGGAGCCACTGTGCAATAAAACAGTATTCATTTCCAGCAGCTCTCAGTCCATGTCAATCAAAAGCTGTCCAAACAAGCATTCCTCTAGGAGATGCAACCATGGCCGACTACACTGACAGCAGAGATGGCATATTTCTAGTTAGTGCGTTGATTTGGAACTGTCAACCAGGCCCGTCATTCAGCTAGCGATTTAGAAACATCAGGAGAAGGTGGTTAGCCTCACTGCTTTGTGGTGACAGCTGTAAGTTAGTGATCGGTGACAGGAAGAGACGTTAGAAAGTCGGACCTGATGACAAAACAATGCTGTTACAGGACTTCACAAGTTTAACAAGTCTTTTTTTATCATAATATAAGAGATCCCACATAACAACATAACTGTGAACAAGCCTTGTCTCAATACCGCTGGCCTGAAAACAAATATGGTCTCATGGCACTGAATAAATGTCCGATACTGGAATTTCTATCTTCGATACAATATCTTGAAAAATATCAATGTTCGATACTGTGAGGAATGGTTGAAGCAAAATCTATCAAAGTACAGCACTGAAAGTAACAGGTATAAATGTCTTTCAGCCAAAAAGGCATCTGTAACGATACAATCAGAGGCTAATTTTATGTAGGTTAAGTTGCGTAGCCTAATAGGCCATTCAATTTCTAATAAAACTATAACCAAAATACAATTAATTGCATTTCTCGTTTGATAATAAAAATGCACAAACGAAAAAATTCAAAAGGTGGCTAGTTTATAATTTATTTTTAAAAAAATAATTCCGTTACCAATCTCACAATTGTTCATACATCTCTGAATGTCTTTCAAGTGCTTTACTAAAGTAATTGTATTATCGCATTTACTTAAAACTGCTCTGTAGCAATGCTTGCATATTGGCTTGTTTGTGTCCTTCCTTGTTCACTTGTTCGGTTTGTTCAGGAGTTCCGCGCTTTCATCTTGCCACTGGACACTGAGGAGATGGGGCTGTGTACTGTACTGTAGTGCAACACGTCAACTACTGCTGCTGCTGAGAGAGAGCGCAAAGCCGGTATCAATACTAACCAAAAGCAAGATTGTATCATTTTAAATATTCCAGTATCGATACTTGATGAAATATCAATATTTTTGAGACAACACTACAAAAAAAATAATAAAAAAAAAAAAAAAAAGATTCAGATTACACAAAGACAGGTGATTTATGTATATATCAGCATGATGACAACAGTTTTGCTTAGTGGCTCTCGTCCTTTGCATATTTCTCAAATACAGTTGGATTGAGGGCATGCAAATCTTCAGGCCGCTGTTTATATGGATGAAAGGACATTGTATCTCATGCACCAAACTGAAGACCTCAAGACCACTTATGTTTTGATTTACATTCTAGGAGAAAAAGTCCAGACATATCTACAATCGCTAAAAAACAAATTTACCTAACACTTAAAAGTGTTTTCCAACAGGAGGACAAAAATTCAGCAGATTGATTCTGCAAGATTCAGAAACAAGAGCGTTTGCAGAGAGTGACATTCAGCGTTGACAGACGACAAATAAAAATACAGTAAAAATGACTTCAGCAATCTACAGACACAAGGGCTCCACACTACCTTGCAGGAGTACTGTGGCAATTCAAAATTATTCACATATTCCCAATTTTACCTAAATTACTGACCAATGCTTCGATGATAAATAAACTTGACTGATAGAAACTACAATGAAGGGAGGGGGGCTGCAAAGTAGAGCTGCACAATGTATTATTTCAGTATCGACACAGCAAAGTCCACAACATCACAAAATGTGTGATGTCAATTAGTGATCAGAGCTGACCAGGCACCACAGCTCAAAATAAATCTGATTTGTAGATTAATTGCAGAGTAAGAGTTGTTCATTTGCATGTGATGCGTTTAAACATTCCAAGAGAAGTTAAAGCACTCAGACTAGGGCTGTACAATATATTGGTAAATTATTCCAGAAAAACAAAGCAGAGTAAATTTCATTTGTATTTTTGTACTATTGTATTTATTTATTTATGCTTGCATTTTATTATATATTATACAGATGCAATCTCTTGCAAAAATCAATCATTCCAAAATCATGACAGTTTTCCGAATATAGCTGCTAAAGTGATCTTGACTTTTTTAAATCACTTAAAAACAAAACATAGCAATTGTTTTAGTTTTTTTTTTCTTTTTAATCATGCACCGCTACTCCAGACCAACATTTGAGAGCAAGTTGAAAAGCTTGTGTCAGTATTAGGGCTGCACGATATTGAAAAAATGACAATATTTTGTTTTTCTGCAATATAGATTGCGATATGAATAAAATGTCACCAGATAGCTTAATTATCTTACAATTTCTTGTGCCTGAATGCAAAAACACATGCAGATGAACTTTTATTATGGTTAAACTCCACAAATCTCATGTTTTCGAAATTATGGCTCTTGCTTAAATATAATCCCGACATATAAACTCAACATTGCATTTCCTGCGATGTCACATTGCGATATCGATGCTGATACGATATATTGTTCAGCCCTAGTCAGTATGCAGATCTAAATTAATTTTCATTAACAAAAACAGTACCATAAAATCTAAAAGAGAACAAGCAGAGGTACAGAACATCTGTATCATTATAAATGATGGTTTTTATGAAAAACAGTAAACATACAACAAATAACCTAATTTAAAAGAAAAAAGACAACTGTAATCGTTTCAATTACATAATATCTGAATAAAGTATCACCATTTTCATTGAAAATGGCACAATTCTGCCACAACACCATGGTTAGTGGATACCATTAGCATTCTTACAACAACAACAAAAAAATCAGTGATCAATGTCGCTAGTTTCTGTTCTTTAAACTGCAACATTGCAGCACAATGATTACTCTGCAGAAAAACAGCTCTGATTTATTTTAAAAATCACAAAGACTTTTGTGATTGTAACATATATAGCACACTAAAGGAAACAGAAAACATTACAAAGCATCAAGACTTTGAAACCACCTAAAAAGCAAACAGGCAAAAAAGGGGGCCTTTCACGCCAATTCTGAAGTGGTGGTCTCTTATCACTAGGGCTTAGTGTGATTTATGTGGCCAACTCTAGCAGACAGGAAAAGGTTAATGGCGTTTTCTACACAACACACACACATACATGTATCATGTAAATGAAGCCTGCAGACTTCAGGACCATAAGTTTGAAGAAGGAAATTACTATGCTAATCTGCTACATTTTAAAAGTAAATGTCAAAAGAAAATACATTAGCCTCACATTTCTAAACAGCCCAGAGGAATTTCTTAAATGTGACATTTCCCCGATCACAGAGGAGAAAGGAAACACCTCACCGTCAGCCGTACGCTATGGCAAATGATTAGTACTGAATTTCAAGCAACTGATTGTGCCAAGGTGGTTCTTAGACAGGAGTCAGAGACCATTTCCTCTGTACGAGCCTGCAGAACCACCAAGAAGAACAGAAGAAATGAAACAAAGAGGAACACAAAAATAAGCCAATGAATAAAGTGAATGCGATCCATATCATTATAAATATTCTTATGCTGGGTTCATAACAAATTCAAATTTAAGTATTTGCGCAAGATCATCCCATAGAAATTCAATGCAATTGCACAGAATTAGCCTCAATCGTGAATTAAAAATAAAAATGAAATAAAACCATTCACCGATAAAGATGACAATTATATTAATCCTGTAGCTGAATTTTTAGGTAGATGCTAATGAAGATGGTAATAAAGGGTTAGTAATATCATTTTTAGCACATGTAGTTTTTGCAACTTTAAGCTAGGTTAAAATTGGAAAAATAAGCTAATGGGGTTTTTTTACTTAAATGTATGAAATTGAAAAGTTTATGATATATATTATGGTCCACCATATATTTACTGCAGCTCAAAATGTAAAAATAAAAACTCACTGATTACATACCAAGAAAAGAAAAACTGCACTGAAATTATTTGAAAACACTGAATATTTGAGCATTACACAATTAGAGCTTTGTTGAAAACTATGTACAAACTAAGCCATGAATAAAGTCATTTTCCAAGTGAACCTTAACAGCATAGTCTCGCATTGTTTTATTATAATGTCCTATTAGACGAGTTCTGCCTAACTGTTACAACATGCTTTACAAACTAACTAAGAGTGAAAGACTGAACGCTCCATTTTCAAGCTAAAACATGCAACTTTATTAACTTTCAGTCTATCTTTTAATAAATAAAATGCTTCTTGCATGATAAACAAACAAACTATTTCTGTTTATAGATATACCATGCAACACAGGTAATGGCCTAACTAGCGAACTAAATAAAAAGTCCCAAAGTGAACAATTAGCCGTCATAGTGAATCAGACAAATACAGATTGGAACAACTACATGCACTGTAAAAATTATTGGTAAATAAATACTTTGGGATTCACATTTTAATTTTCAACTTATTTATGCTTTCTAACTGCATTATGGGATCTTGATCTTTCCTCCAAAAATTTTGTTGACATTTTTAATAGTTTTAATAGTGATGTATTGTCTGTTTGTGCTGTAAATTACAGTACAATAACCTGGTGATAAACTGCCAGTACTTCTGTTATTTTACACACTTATTACTTATTTCTCTATACATTATTTCTTAAACAATATAACCTCAAACTACTAAAATGCAAAAAAAAAAAAACACTTTGTTAATCTGCAGTGTTCCATATTGAACATCAAAAGTCGACAAAGGAGAGATAAAACTCTCATGATGCAAACATAAATAATTAACAACCACAAATAAGCAGAAAACACCATATGTACCACAAAATTTGGAACCTGTTAATTAACGGATTTTATTACAGTGTATTATTTTAGTGGTTTTGAACCATGAGAGAGAAAGAAAAAAGAGAAAAGAAAAACATTCTGAGCCTTTAAATAAAATGTGTGAATGGCTGGTGTAACTCTACTCAGGTTATCAGTGGAGGTGTCAGACTTCAGTACAGAAAGATGTGCAAAAATGTGCTGTGCTGGGTTCATTCAGGACCATGACTGAGGAGCGCGGTGTTAGTACCACCATTCACACTGTAAAAGCTTTATAAAAAAAAAAAAAAAAAGATCAGGGTCAAGTAAACTCAAAAGCAGCCTGACAGAGTGTTACAATAGGGTTTCCAGAAGTAGAAACTCCATTCTAAAAATCTAACAATTTATAAATATTTAAAATAGGGATGCACAGAATTTCCAGCCAACGTCCAAAATTAGCGACGTTAAGTTTTTTTAATGTAATTTTAGTTTTTTGGCCAAAAGGTCAAAACAATTGCATGTGTGCCATGGTCATAGTTCAAAATAGCTCAATTTTCCACATTTGCTCATTGGAAAACAAAGTCTGCTCAAATTATGCACTGACAGGACATTTCTATGTAGTATACTGTTCTGCAGTTGTAAATCGCATTACTGCCCTGTCATGGTAACATGGTAAAATGACGCACATGGTGCACATTGGGTGCACGAGATCCTCCAGAATGGTACAGTAGTCCTTGTCAGTGATGTGCCCCTCTAGCACAAGTATTTGTCCTTGGAAATGCCATGATTTTGCAGCCCAAATCACCACTGATCAACCCCCATGCTTCACTCTGGGCATGCAACAATCTGGGTGGTATGCTTCTTTGACCAAAATAATTGCAATTTTACTGTCAATAAAATGTGGTAATGTATTGTCTTGTGTGTGTGTTTTTTATCAGTATAAGTTATATTTAAAAAGTCTTACAAAATTACTTTATTTAAAATAAATTATTAATACAAATAATTTTCAGTTTTCAGTGCATCCATAATTTTTCGTTTCGGCCCCAGAATTTTAGAAGAGTAAAAATTTAAAGAGTAAAATCTACATTACCTATGACTTTGTAACAAAAGAAAAATACTAGTTGTGCCAAGAAACTCGTATCACAAAATCCCCTCAAATTATGCAACCAAGTTGTTCACCCTTCACTCTCAAACTACTTATATGTTATTGATTTTTTTTTGTTTGTTTAATGCTTACTTTTATTAAGCAACTATGATTGTTTGGAAAAACATTGTTAAAATATAAAACTATTTAATTCAATGTCTTTGTGAGAATGTGGTTTTTACCAATATTCCAAGTTTACTTTGTCTCTAACAAGGTTTTGATTTCAAGTTAATGCTGTGATTCACCTCAAGTGTAGCATGCTTGATTAATGCCTTACTGTTCTTAAATGAAAACTTTTAAACCCCCATGAAAAAAAAAAAAAAAAAAAAAACTTTCCAGAGTTGCAAAACGTAGACAGACACTAAACAATTAATTGAATCAGAGACCAGTCCATGTAACTACATAGATTTGCATTGAGAATGCAGGCATTTTAAAGCATGAACTTTCCATACTACCACTCACCATTGCAGTCTGACACATCTAGGGAACAGTGAACACTACAACTCAAACTTGCACACATACCGAGACAACAGACAGCCAAAAAATGATGAAAAGACAGAAAGAGGCAGAATGGATCTTGTTGTGTGCAAAACAGTTTGAGGGCTACATGAGTGTTTTTGCGTGGGAAAAGCGAATGAACGAGAGGCCAATTTGTGCAGAGTTTGTTCAAACTAAACACTCCTGAAAAGATGGACGGATGGCTGGTTGGGTATGAAGCCTGAGCAGGTCAGAGCGATTCTCCCAGCGTCCGCTAACATGTGCATGCTCACACACACACAAACGCACAGCTGTCACCGGCAGGCAGCAAAGGATCATTCACAAAAACACCCTCCTCCCGGCTCTGTTTCCCTAAGTATCTGTGACACACACACACACACACACACACACAGAGAGTGAGGCAGCATGTGGAGATTCATTACTCAGCAGTGCAGACAGTGTGCTGTGGCAGCAACAGTTCACTCATTACCCCGCAGGCTACTGAGACAGTGCCCTTCACTCCGAGGATGCCGGGATAGGATTCTCCCGCTTAAACTCAAGCACACATTGCTCTCAGGGCAATCGGACAGGTCAATGCCAAGGTCCGGGTTGGAAAGTGTGTGTATTCTTCATAGTAAAACAACAAAATCCTTTGGTGTATTACGAAAATTGAATGCAACAGAAAATTGAATGTTGATACGGCTGCACAATATATGCAAATAATATCAGTACTGCAATGTGGTTCAGCGAATCGTTCACATTGGACAGGTTCAGATTTAATTAAATAAATATATGCAGTATTGAAGTGTGCCATTAAAACACCTGATATTATGAGCTGCATGTAACTAAATGAAATTGAGCTTCACTGAAGCTGGCACAGTATTTGCTTTGTTTTCCTGGATGTTTGAAAATATATATAAATAATGCAGAAAAAAAAAAGGATTTTGTGATTTTTTTTTACACTCTAAACAGTATATAAATCTATTTTTTTCCTTTCATAAATAGAACATTTTCAATTTTAAAACAAAAACTGGTATAAGCTTTCTTTTAAAGGGTTAGTTAACCCAAAAACTAAATATGTTACTAATTACTCACCATCATGTCATTCCAAACCCCTGAGACCTTTGTTCATCTTCGAAACACAAATTAAGATTTTTAAATAAAATCTGAGCGCTCTCTTATCCTCCATAGACAGCAACAGCACTTGTTCTAAGTACAGAAAAATATCCCAAAACATCCTCAAAATAGACCAATTGCCTTCAGTGGTTCAATTGAAATATTATTAATTTATGAGAATACTTTTGTGCACACAACAATCAAAAATAACTACTTTGATACCTTCAATGTGCCTGTGCTGTTTCAATTAGAGGAAGTTGTGCGCTGGCATTCAGAGTATACATCAGTGCACAGAGCTCTCGTGAACATGCACAAATAGAGGTGTAAAAATTAATTGTTTCTTCAATGCACCGCAATGCAGACACGATTCGGTATCAGTTCAGTAATAGATCATACCGGTACGGACATCATTTATCACACATGCGCCATGTCATGGTAGAATATTACGGCGAAGGAGGCGAGCAAGATTAATTAAAACAGTCCAACTACATAAAAAGCAGATAACTGTGCACAATTCACTGCGTGTGTTTGCAGGGACACTCTTTCACTCACATTGAAGTTACAACAGAACCCAGGAGCCCCCATTTCATTTGCTGTGGACATTTGACCTGACATTTGGCGTTTTAGTAAGGTAACGTTTCCTCTTCTTTCAGCTGTTACAGCGATGCTTGTGGATTCAGACAAGCTTGTCTGTAGTGTAAAATAATAAAATTGTGCATGGAAAGCATCGGTCAATACACCTTGATGCACTGAGATAACGAATTGATGAACCAATTGGATGACATAATAATCCTAACCGAACCAAACCGTGAGACTAGTGTAGGTAGGTTCACACCCCTATCCACAATACACTGACACTGAGGAGAACAAACTCTTGAATAAAAGTCATTATCTTTGTTTCAAGTGCACACCAACATTTTTTAAGCTTTAATATATATTCAGATTAAATAAATTAATTATTAATTTATATACCACTTAAAAAAACTGCAATTACTTTGAATTCAAAATGCTGGTAATACAACAGTTGCTTAATTTGCTGCCTTCCATAGTATTTTTCCCACAGCGGAAGTCATTTGTGTGATCAGAAGATGAAAGATCTTCATACAAGTTTAAAAAGGGAAGGGAGAGTAATTTATGACAGTTTTTATTTTGGGGTAAAGTATGCATTTACCAAAAAAAATATATATATATATATATTTTAACATTGAACACTTTTCTTAAATGAGATCAAGCTTAGAGGGTCATATAGAGCTTAGGGAGGTTAATATAGCATATTTGTGCGCTTTTTTTGTTTTTTTGCATTAGTGTTTCATTTGCCAAACAGACATTTATGCCCTAGTTTATGACTTAAAAAAATAATCAGCTAAAGAAAATTGCTCCTGGCTTCTTCTCAAGGTTTTACTCATTTTATCTTCAGGATATATTTATCTCTTGGCTAGTTAATCTGACTTGAAACAACCTCACATGTGGAGAGAAAAAAAAACATGCCAAAATATGAATACCCGCTAGCTCACTCCTCCAATATACACACGGTTCAAGCATTTGCACACAAAACAGACCCACTTTAATATTAGCATATAGACATGGACAAGGCTGGTTGCTTTAGAAAATTACACACCATCATCAAGTTCAAGCCATCCATTGAATCATTCATGCAAATCTTTATCAAAAAAACCTCAGCTTCTCTTGCATATAACTGGACTCAAAATGAGAACTTCAAATACCCAAATCTATGCAGAAACAAAGTAATGCATGTAGTATTTTGAAATGAATTATCTGTATAGACATTTAATCAGATTTGTGCAGGTTCTGCTCTAAAAGAACTTGGCAAAAAGCCTGTCACTCTAATTTCAAAACATTACTTAATAATTAAATATTAATTGAACAAAGCTTCATCTACCTAGACAAATGCTGCTCGCAAATGAAACCCAAATCTCCATCACAACTTCATACAGTGTAGACAATCAACAACTGTAGTTTTAACAATCAAATCACAAGTGCGCAACACAAAATACAGGTGTAAACAGTCTAAAACATTTGAGCTTAAAACACATTCGATTGCATTCCTTTGTTGTCGAATACATTCAAACAGCCACAAAAGACCACCTACTTTCCACCTACTGAACAAACATGACCATTATGAAAAATGTTGTGAGAAAACTCCCCAAAACTAGGTATTTATACAGTGCTGTGTTATACCAAAACAGATATTATAGTTGCATCCACATCATTTTCACTGGCTTCTATTCCTGCATACAAAGGCGTGCAACATGGGTTTGTCCACTTTATAGTATATCGTGCCAAACGCTGTAGATGTCGAAACAACGATAAAGGGTCTTGCCAAAATCTAAATACAAGTGGTCACAAGAGAACACAGACTACCTTGTAAATATTAAGATGCTGCATAGAGTTTTTTTTTTTTTAAGTAGAAACAAAACAAGTTATTTCAACTTAAACTGTTAAAGTTCAACAGACTTCAAACGTCAAGCTAAGTCTTGTATAACATTGTTAAAACTATGGCTAAGCAATTAACCAAAATTCTATTTCAGTCTCCGACAATAATGAAAAAAAAAAAAACAATAATTGAGATAAAATTATTATTTCGTCATATCCTGGCCCCTTTCCAGCAGTCTGCATTTGTTCCTCCATGAAGCCCAGTTTTACATGGAAATTGTAGCATGGAACTAACTGACTTAGGCGATTCTGCGTAAAAGACAGAACAAAACAAGCAACATTAAACTCATCTTTAGCTTAAGGTGCATGCCTAAATAGTGAAATACATGCAAAAAAATATAAAAAATGTGGTGCTTTGTGATAATTCGCATAGACCCTCGTTTGTTATTTAATAAGCGAGCGTAAAGAGTTGAAAATGAAAATGCATGTGTAACAGTAAATCAGTTCTGTGTGGCTGTCTGCTGATGCGCTTATCATTATTAACCAAACAACAAAAGACAAGAACAAAATCCCTCACTGCTCCTGACTGAAGGACATTTGTAGCTTTAATAAGAAACAAATCAAGTTTAATTCATACTGTGAACACTATGCTTAAAGCAGTTTGTTTCATTTGTACATTTTTATTCTGTTGTATTTTAAATTGTCATTTTCTTGTTTTTAGCCTGTGTATTGAAAATTGAGAAATTTCATGACTGTATAGGTCTAATCATTTTATATTGAGAGAAAAATAACTCACAGATACATAACAAAAGTATGTCATAGTCGTTTTAAATAAATGTGATTACAATATTGACCAAAATAATTGTGATTGTGATTTATTCCATAATCAAGCAGCCCTGGCGGAAACATGGTTAACATATGTAAAGTAAAAGTTTAAAAAAGTAAAGTTAAAGTTATACGCCTATTGTCTAAAAAATATATATTTTTACAGTTTAACACCTGGTGGAAATGGTAATGTGTCTCAGTGACCAACGAGAGATCTGATCACAGAAAACATATCTCAATACAAGGTGAAAACAGACTTACAGTTTTACTACATTATAATTGTTTATAAAACTGAATGACTGTACAACCTGGGCAAGTGGAAAAATAAAATAAAATAACCAAATCCACAAAATAGTTGCTCAATTTTCATCAGAAAAAGACTATTATGAACTGTTTGTTTCATGAAAACTTTTAGATTTTCGCAATCAAGGTTAAGTGTACTAAAAACACGAAGAAAATATCTGCTAGATTGTCTGAATGTCATTAAAATGCTTTTAATTTAGAAGCAATTGCATATTCAAATGGTATCATATCATTAAAAAAAAAACATCTGAGGGTTCAAGAAAAGCCTGAGAAAGTTATAACATAACTGCTTATTGGTCACAGGATGACAAGTACGAGAGGGTGATAGTAAAACAGCAGTGACACTTGGCAACCACCTACACTGCTTGTAAACACAGTCTGAACAAGCATGCTACTTTCATTATCATCTGAACTAGGATCAGTTGGGGAACTGTAAACAGCAGAGATGCTTCTAATGCATCGTATTACTCACAACCTTAAATTCAAATACTTATAAAAAAAATTATGTAAAGAGCTAACATATACAAGTCAAAGAGAAATGGTTTCATTTTGTTGTATGCAACAATTAGAAAAAAGGTTTTAAACATACAAAAAAATTTATTTAATGCAAATAAAGTTTGATTTTCTGTGAAAATATCTAAATGAGTAAAAAGGTTAGTTTTCACTCACTGTAACGTTCACAAAATTATTACATTTTAACTTAAACACTTCTTGTGAAACCTGGTGGCTTGAAGAATAGTGGAAATGTATAACCATTTAAACTTACAATTGATCAGTATTTTGAGACTCTAAATGGGTCACAAAATGACACTTGTTTGAAATATGCATGGAAATATTGATTTTGCTTTTAAATTATTTCTACAGAAAATCGTGTTATAATGTTTTTCAACTGTAAACCTATAATCTTTTTTATAACAGAAATTAACAGTATAATGCATGGAGGGATGAACATAAGGCTGTATGACACACTGTTTTTAATGTTTGAAATAAAATATTTGTCTTCATACATACAAGTTAGTTTTCAAGTTATAACAATTATTATTTTATTTCGCAAATCCTGCTATTGGTAATCTCTAATCTAAAACAATGCAAATGTAAAGAACTTTATGCCACAAAGAAAAACATGCATAACTGAAATAGCACGATTAGAAGTTTCATATCAGAAGAGATTCATAAGACAGACGATAAAGATTCGACAAGACAATCAGGTGTCAATTTCTCACAACTATTCCATACAAATTCCACAATCAGTCTAGTTATTACAGCATCAAAATGCTGCTTAATTAATAGCCATTTTTAAAATTGGAAAAAGTGTTTCTATCAGATTCAATAATAAAAAAACTACATTAGCTAAAAACAACAAAACCTATGCTTTGACAAATATTTATACACTCAATTGACTGATCCACGTAGTTTTGATGTATCATTAATAAAACTTTGACCCTCCTTGCTTATTTTATTAATTAAAAATATAAACTTATTCTGTGGCAAATAGTCTCAAAATTAATAATGTTTCAATATTAATCATCCTACTGCATGAATTATAGCAGCTAATATGCTTTAAAAGGCTTTCAAATGCGTCCATGCACACAGTGAGTGTAAGTGGAGCAGCTCGGCGGCGGGGCTCTTTGCTGCATTAGATGCAATTATAAATGGCCAAGCGCAGGAGATGAAGCAGCCAATCAGATTTGAGCTCGCGTGTCAACCTAAGACCAACTGTCTCCTGCCTTTGACAGAAGGATTTTACCTCCATAATTCAAATCCCAAAGCAAAGCAGCCCGCTGCACTTACTCACATCACTCAGTCTGTTTACACACACGGACGAGCAGAGAAGCGCCTCAAAACACTCCCAAAACAGTCGCGTTTCTAATCAAATCGATCTGAACTGTTTATACGGGGGTAATGTTGACTTCTACACCTCGGATGGTTATATATTCGGACCAAAGAGATGTTTTAGCATCGAAGAAGAGCTCTGATAGTTCTGGGCGAGGGTCGTCAAACTAGCCGTGAAAACAACAACTAGCGATTGCATAGAAAATCCTCTCAGAATAAACCGAACCAACAACCTTCGTTCAAAAAACGTGCACACTCTTTTCCTACATGGATCTGGTCATGAACATCAGTAAAGCTGGGCTTTTACGAAGCAGCTCTTTCTGCTGCATGCACGCAGCGAGTCCTGCCTCGAAAATTAGCATTACTTCTCGATTTCCACACGCAAACTCGTGCCCCATCACCCCTGTCCGAGCTCTGGACATGCGGCTCGCACAACTAGCCCAAAGTCAGACAACTAGTAACAGAAACACAGCTCGCTCGGGCCAATAAAAACTGCTTATATCGCCGGAGTTCGTTGGAAAAACACGGGCAGCCATTTTAGAGCAGACAGAAACAATGGCAGACTCTCTCACACACACACACCACTAGTCGAGCCGAGTTAAGCAAAGTTTACCTGGGTCCTGTTGGCTTGTCCAGTGTTTCCCGGGCTCATGGGAGGAGGGTGATGGCTTCTTTGTTGCCAGGCCGGGTGGCCCCCACCATACTGACTACTGCTGCCCATGTCCCCTGGTCCCTTGGCAGCTCCTTCCTGGCCGCCGTACTCGCTTGCCGGATAGTTTTGGTAGCTCCTCGTGGAGCTGGGAGAGGTCAAAAGCTGGTTGAGTGTCGGCGTGGACGTGGGCTGAGGGGTTCCCATGTTATACCTCTGGTTGTTGTAGGAAGCAGCAGTAGCCAGCGGCGTAGTTCCTCCTGGCGGCGGCTGCTTGCCTGGCTGCCCCCCGGCCGCCGGCTGCTGGCTGTTTCGCGGGGAATTCATGCCGTAGCCTTGGCCCTGGTGGTACGGAGTCCGGTTTGGGAAGGGGCTGTAGCTGTTGAAGTGGTTCGGGTAGCCGTGCTCATGTGAATTGGGCGGGTATGGGTCCATCACCGCCGGCCCTGCCATGCCAGGGCTTTGTTGTCCGCCATGTTGATGAAAAGGGGCCCGGTTGTAGTGCTGGTTGTAGCTGTATGGAGGTGGAGGGAAGGCGCCCGGGTGGTGGGGAGCCAAGCCGGGGTGGTTGTTCCCTTCGGGTCCGCCGGAATCATTCTGGCTGTTGTTATTGTTCACCCTGGACGGGTTCCCGTTGCCGTTCTTCATGTCAGGGTCGCCTCCTGCTCCTCCTCCCCCAGCAGCATTTCCCACATCGGCCCCGTCTTGCAGCTCCTTCTGGCCCGGGGATCCGCCGTCGGCGCGGGGCTCCTTGCTTTCCTGCTGCTTCTCTCCGAGCACCGACTCGTCCTGCGGCTCCCGCTCCGGCTTTTTGAGTTCGGCGGGCGGGCTAGTGTTGAGAGTGGCGACCTGAGCGGCCATGATCTCTCTCTCGCTCTCCCTCTCTTTCACCGCGAGTCACTTTGAATATAAATACAACGCTCTTATAAAGACGTGCCCGTGTCCCGTATCATTCCTTCGACTTTCAGACCGAATTCGGTCTTCTCTCACGAATGCGACTCGAGTATAAAAAGTTTCCTGGTGAAAATAAATAAAGGTCCCGGGAATGAATTTAACCGACACAAATGTGTGTGTATGTGTGTGTGTGTATGTGGAGGGGGGGCCTCTTACAGAACGAGAGCGCGAGAGAGAAACCGATCAAACCAGCACGAGGCTCCGCGAGACACAGCCATTTTACCGAAGCGCACGGTCACATGCAAACCGCGTCATGGAGCGGAGCCACGGCGCGGATCTGGAGCGAGTGGTAGAAGTATGTCATCTCAAAGTACTTTGACATAGTTCGGGTTCCACTTCGTAGATTGAGCACATAATACCTCTGTGAACGTTGAGCAAAATACATACACAAATAAAAGCAGTCGCATAATATATTAAATAAATATAACATTTATTTTTCTGATTATAGAGATATTTCATTGTAAAAAAAATACAAATAATTTTTTTATTTGCCATTTTTTTATTTGCCATTTAAAAACTGAAAGGGGATTATTTATTTATTTATTCATTTATTTATTTATTTATTTATTTATTTTAGAATGTGTGCCTATATGTAAAATTACCCCAATGCATGGATGCTGTGAATCGTTTCCAGGACTTAATGCATTTGCCAGTGTGGTTGCTATGCAGTTGCTATGACGTTCATGGTACTTTAATGAGGCGTTGCTAGGTGTTTGGGTACTGGTATCCCTCCATATTTATTATATTGTGTTCTATAGATGTACATCAAGTCCCGCTTATAGTCCATAGCATTTTCCATTTGTTTATTTTCTGTCAGGTGATTTTTTTTTTATAGCACCTCTTTTCACACATCACAATGGGCATTTACTCATGTTCATAGCACAAAATGGCTTTATATTATATAACATTATGTTATTTAAAAGTAATTTTAGTTTAAGGTTTAGTCGTTTTCTTTTGTTCTTAGTTTTACTTTATTATACTATATTATATTATATTATATTATATTTGGCTGCACGGTGGTGCAGTGGGTAGCACGATCGCCTCACAGCAAGAAGGTCGCTGGTTCGAGCCTCGGCTGGGTCAGTTGGCATTTATGTGTGGAGTTTGCATGTTCTCCCCATGTTTGCGTGGGTTTCCTCCGGGTGCTCCGGTTTCCCCCACAAGTCCAAAGACATCCGGTATAGGTGAATTGGGTAAGCTAAATTGTCTGTAGTGAATGAGTGTGAATGGATGTTCATTCCACTGTGGCAACCCCAGATTAATAAAGGGACTAAGCAGTAAAGAAAATGAATGAATAAATATATTACATTATATTATATTATATTATATTATATTATATTATATTATATTATATTATATTATATTATATTATATTATGGTGGTTTATTCTGTTGTGTTGAGCCCTATTGAAGGGAATAGCCAAAGGAAAAAGAATGAGTGAGTGAGAGTATATATAATTATCTCAATACTTCAAATTAAACTTATTAACAATTTTTTAATAATAATAATTTAAATTTTAGTATTAGTAATTTAGTTTACAA